>BLSH010281555.1:569404-588725 GCA_018402905.1 Glandirana rugosa | reverse complement strand
TTCTTTTTTTATTAATTCGTGTCTTGCTTACCTGGCTTCCCATTTTTTTTTCATCGTTTGTAGTTACTACTTCCTTTTGTGGATTTTATAATGTTTGTCCGAGAACTCATAGTTTATTGCTATTGAAGTCGTAAGGAAGTTCTACCAGAGGAGATCACTTCTGTAGGATAAATCGGACTCAGTCGTCTAAACCAACGTCTGTAGATAAGACACGATCTGTACTATGGACTCCTATATTTTGGGTTAGTGATCTCCTTCCAGTCCAATACTGATCACAACTCGCTTGGGCCTGACATTGCAAGCCCAGGCATGGCTTGAAATCCCACCGAACGATTTTTGAAATGTCCGGGTCCGGGTCCGTGCCACGGACACCCTAAAGTTCGGTACGGACCCGAACGTTACAGTCCGGGTTCGCTCAACACTAGTCATAACCTGACCTTCCTCTAGTGATTGGGTTTTATATCCTCAGGTATCATGTCTAGCACAGAATAGATGTCTGCAACCAAATCTGCTGACTCAGGCTAAATAGGATGTCTTCACTAGAGGAGACCATCTTGAAGGAATGCTGAAGTTATCGTTATTTGATACTCAAGAGCCTGTTTGTAATATTTTAGGTGTTTTCCTTCATCATTGATGTTTGCTACTTTTTTTTTACCCTTCGGTCCATTCGTTCTGTGCTTAATTATTTTTTTCTTTTATTCTTTTCCTTCATCATCATTATTATTATTATTATTATTTTATTTCTTTATTAGTATTATTATTGTTTATTCTTTTCTTTTATTATTTTATTGTTATTATTATTATTATTATTTATTCCTTTATTGCTTTTTTTTTTAAATGTAAAACTGAAATTTACTAAAAAAAATTGCAGGGTTAATACAACACTATGCCAGCTTGGTATAGAATTACTTAAAGAGGAGCTACAGTCACCTATTTAAAAATTCAATAAAGACATCCCCGTGATTCTTAACTATAGCTCTATTTACTTTGGAAATTGGTAATACTCTAATTGTAGTTCCTATTTGCCAAATCTTCTGTTTTCTGGCCCCTGTAGAAATGCTGGTGGTGGCCATTTTGGTTGTGGGGGTCTGAAGCCAGCGCCAGTGAGTTCTGGTATCTAGTGCAGTTGGCTACCCAACATGCAACTCCGGTTCTCGTGCATGCGCATTAGTGTCATTGCCTGGTGGTACATTGTGTAGGGCTTTGATGCTTTGATTTACTTTGGAAATTGGTTAATACCCTAATCCAGGGGTAGGCAACCTGCGGCCCTCCAGCTGTTGTAGAACTACATTTCCCATGAGGCATTGCAAGGCTGACGTGTATAATTACTCCCAGAGGCATGATGGGACTTGTAGTTTTGCAACACCTGGAGGGCCACAGGTTGTTGTTTTCCCCTGCTCTAATCACTGTATAGTCCTTATTTGCCAAATCGTGTTTTCTGGCCCCTGTAGAAATGCTGGCAGCGGCCATCTTGGTTGTGGGCTTCTGAAGCGGGCGCCAGTAAGCTCTGGGATCTAGTGTAGCTGGCTACCCAACATGCACCTCTGGTTCTCGCGCATGCGTTTTAATGTCATTGGCCGGCTGCACACTGTGTCTGGAAATATCTTGAGAGTAGACGATAAGGCTACCCAAAGACTCCTGGGATAGATGACGCCAATATCCCAGGAGTCCAGGGGACTGCCCAAGACATAACCACCTAGGCAGCCAGGACCGGAAGTGCCGGCAAATTAAAATAAAAAAAGTGCTTGTAAATAATGTATAATATTGATAATATCCAGTTATTATTATACTGCAGTGGGACATTATGTTCAGCATAAGTTGTAAATATGGGTGAAGATCTACTTTAAAGTAGTATTAAAGTGGAATTCCAGTCAAATTCTAAGGTTAAAGTTACTCCCACCTCCATTCAAAGACTATTCTACCTACCCTGAAATATAAAATACGTCTATACTTATCTACTATGGGGCGCTCTGGCCTGGTCACATGATTGGGTCCCAGGGCCGGCTTCAGTGTAGAGGGGAGGCAGTGACAACGGATGTCCCATAGGTGGCCAATGAGTGATGTCATAGCCCAGGCTCTGCAGCTGTTGTCACTGCCTCTCCTCTACACTGAAGCCGGGACTGAAGAGATCATGTGACCTACTGGAGCGGCTTCAGTATAAGTATAGACATCTTTCCTCTTACAGGGTAGATAGAACAGTCTTAGAATCGGGGTGGGAGTAGATTTAGGCTTAGTTGGAATTTGACTGGAATTACACTTTAAACCTTTCTTAGCGTAACACTATGAGTACAACAAAATAAACATTCCCCTGTAAACTATTTGTTAAAATCCTTACACAAGCACTTGCCGTTTACTATTTTCAATGCTGCTGTCTCCTGCTTTCTCAGTGCTGCTTCCCTGAACTTCAGGTCTCCATAGGTAAAAGTATCCAGCGGACAGTGCAGTCTGCGGTTAGTCTGTTATCTTGGAAAAGGGGGGAGCGGTGAGTGCCTTGGCATCTTAGGCTATGGGGCTGTGTGTTTCTATTGTTGCACACAGTGTAGGGAGACACAACTCTAGTCTCTGCATACAAGGGTAGAGCCATAGGATACTTCAAGAGAAAGGAGCAAGCAACTGGAAACCTGGGGCAGCGTTGTGACACCTGCTTAAACTGCAACATAGGTAAGGATGAAAAAATGAAGTTGAATACTTAGTAACTGATTAAATCAGCTGCTGAAAGCTCTAAATGAGGGTTTAACCAGTCCCCGCCCAGCCTATAGCAGAATGACGGCCAGGTGGGTGGCCGTCTGGGTGTACCTAGGGTGACCACATTTCCAAACTGCCATTCAGGGAACCCCCCCCCCCACAACACAACCCCCCCTTTTTTCTTGAAAAGCACACAGTGGTCACCGCCTTAGACAGGTGGTATACAATGTGTATTTCTCTCTGTCTCCTTCACAATGTCCCATCAGTTCCCTGTGTTACCTTCTTTACTGTTCCCTGTGTTACCTTCATTACTGTCCCCTCAGTTCCCTGTGTCACCTTCATTACTGTCCCCTCAGTTCCCTGTGTTACCTTCATTACTGTTCCCTGTGTTACCTTCATTACTGTCCCCTCAGTTCCCTGTGTTACCTTCATTACTGTCCTCTCAGTTCCCTGTGTCACCTTCATTACTGTCCCCTCAGTTTCCTGTGAGTCACCTTTATTAACGTCCTCTCAGTTCCCTGTGAGTCACCTTTATTAGTATCCCCTCAGTTCCCAGTGTCACCCTTATTAGTGTCCCCTTGGTTCCCTGTGTGTCACCTTTATTAGTGTCCTCTCAGTTCCCTGTGAGTCATCCTTATTAGTGTCCTCTCAGTTCCCTGTATCACCTTCATTACTGTCCCCTCAGTTCCCTGTGTGTCACCTTTATTACTGTCCCCTCAGTTCCCTGTGAGTCACCTTTATTAGTATCCCCTCAGTTACCTGTATCACCTTCATTAATGTCCCCTCAGTTCCCTGTGAGTCACCTTCATTAGTATCCCCTCAGTTCCCTGTATCACCTTCATTAATGTCCCCTCAGTTCCCTGTATCACCTTCATTAGTGTCTCCTCAGTTCCCTGTGTGTCACCTTTATTAATGTCCCCTCAGTTCCCTGTATCACCTTCATTAGTGTCTCCTCAGTTCCCTGTGTGTCACCTTTATTAGTATCCCCTCAGTTCCCTGTATCACCTTCATTAGTGTCTCCTCAGTTCCCTGTGTGTCACCTTTATTAGTGTCCTCTCAGTTCCCTGTGAGTCACCTTTATTAGAGTCCTCTCAGTTCCCTGTATCACCTTCATTAGTATCTCCTCAGTTCCCTGGGTGTCACCTTTATTGTTGTCCCTTCAGTTCCCTGTGTCACCTTTATTAGTGTCCTCTCAGTTCCCTGTGAGTCACCTTTATTAACGTCCCCTCAGTTCCCTGTGTCACCTTTATTAACGTCCCCTCAGTTCCCTGTGTGTCACCTTCATTACTGTCCCCTCAGTTCCCTGTGAGTCACCTTTATTAGTATCCCCTCAGTTCCCTGTATCACCTTCATTAGTGTCTCCTCAGTTCCCTGTGTGTCACCTTTATTAGTATCCCCTCAGTTCCCTGTATCACCTTCATTAGTGTCTCCTCAGTTCCCTGTGTGTCACCTTTATTAGTATCCCCTCAGTTCCCTATATCACCTTCATTAGTGTCTCCTCCGTTCCCTGCGTGTCACCTTTATTAGTGTCCCCTCAGTTCCCTGTATCACCTTCATTAGTGTTGCTCAGTTCCCTGGTGTCACCTTTATTAGTGTCCCTTCAGTTCCCTGGGTGTCACCTTTATTGGTGTCCCTTCAGTTCCCTGTGTCACCTTTATTAGTGTCCTCTCAGTTCCCTATGAGTCACCTTTATTAACGCCCCCTCAGTTCCCTGTGTCACCTTTATTAGTGTCCCCTCAGTTCCCTGTATCACCTTCATTCGTGTTGCTCAGTTCCCTGTGTGTCTCATTTATTAGTGTCCCCTCAGTTCTCTGTGTTGCCTTCATTAGAGTCCCCTCAGTTCCCTATTTGTCACCTTCATTACTATTCCCTCACTTCTCTGTGTCACCTTCATTACTGTCCCCTCAGTTTCCTGTGTTACCTTCATTACTCTCCCTCAGTTTCCTGTGTCACCTTCATTACTGTCCCCCCATTTCCTGTGTCCCTTTCATTGATCCCCTGTGTCACCTTCATATGCCCTCACTTGTCAGCTTCATTACTGTCCCCCACTTGTGTCATCTTCTTCATTACTGTTCCCTCACCTTTTATCCCCTCTGGTGAGTGAGGTCCCTCTGTCGGGCTGTGGGCGGGAGGAGGAGAAGTCGGAGAGTTGGTGAATCGATCTGAGCCCGCTGTGCAGCAGCAGCACATGATCACACCAGTCCCTGCTGCAAGTCACTCCCGCTGGAGGAGGTGGGCTCTGGAGAAGGAGGAGGTAGGTGAAGACGAGAGTGAAGACAATCACACCAGTCTCTGCTGTAAGTGCAAGTCACTCCCTCTGTCTGCATGCCGGAGAAGGAGGAGGTGGGTGGAGACAGCAGTGCAGCACTAGGCGTGGGCCTCGCTCCCTGCCTCACTCTGAGAGTCTGTGACCTCACTGCTTGCTAGACGCCAGCCAGGGGCGGCCCTAGAAACCAGTTCTGGCAATGTAGTTAGTAGGGTGGCTGTGTCCTCTATTTCATTCCAGGACACTGTATTGTGCTGGAATGAAGGTGCCCGGGACCCAGGACAGACATATCAATTGCGGGATAGATTGCCAGGGACACATGGGCACCCTACAGTCATCACCAGGACACACAGAAAAAAGATCCTTGAGTTTTGGCTTATTGACCCCTCATTTGATGGTACTTGCAAAGTTCTGGGGTCAGCAACACCTGGCAGAGCCAGCTGCATGAACCCAATGATATTTTTAGCTGTCTGTAAGGGTGGCATTCTGACCACCACTGTTAGGAGGGGCATTCTTTCCACTGGCCACCATTGTGTGTCCTTCTGACCACCAACGAATTGGTTTTAGCAAGGGTTGCCCGAGACCTGAAAACTATTTCAAGGGTTCTTCTGGGGTGAATAAAGGTTGACAAAGGCTGATATAGGGTAATACTCGTACATTTTGGATAACTTACAAAGTGGTTTTGTTATGTATTGTTGTTATATGGGGCCCCATTTAAGAATGCCATATATTTTACTTGTTCTTTATATAATTTGGGTACATATAGTTTAGACTTTGAACTCTAGCCTACTTCTCCACTGTTGGCATAGCTACTTCTCTTTATTTCAATTTTTTACCTAGATCTTCCAAGAACAACAATTATAATGTCTACCGAATCTTCTAGACAGCTTAAAGGCATAGTTCACCTTTACCACAAAACTGCCTATGCAGATAAGGGGCGTCTGTAGATAAAAACAAACTGTGCAGCTCTGAATGAAGTTGAATAAAGCCCTTGCTATAGGGTAGGCCATGTATATGCCTGATTGGAATAATCCCAGAACGTTGCTAAGTGAGGCCTAGTCATCACTGCTCACCTCCACCATCACAAGAGTGAGAGAAAGAGCATATGAGGGGGTTTGAATCAAAGAAAAAGCTCAGTCCTGTGATGGTGGAGGTGAGCAGTGATGACTAGGCCTCACTTAGCAACGTCCTGGGAGTATTCCAGTCAGGCTTCAGCCTCGGTATGTAAATGGCCTACACCTATAGCAGGAGTATTATTCATCTTTACCATACATTCACCCCTATGTGCTTTTTGGTCCGTTTTGCATTTTGCATAAACGCACTACAGTCCATTTAACATGATTTCCTATGGATTTAGTTCACATCTCTTTGCGTGTAATAAACTTCTAAAGAGTCGCACCAAAAACACAAGTGTTTGTATTTTTGATGCGTTTTGTGCTTTTTCTCCTTTAAAAATACTGTATATAACTGGTTGCTAAGGAGCTGAATGTAACAAAAGAATAGCCAGTGAAAAAAAATTGTGAAAAAAATTCATCCTTCGGGCCTGGTATGGATTGAAAAGGGAAACCCCATGCCAAAATAAAAAAATGGCATGGGGTCCCCCCCAAACCAATACCAGACCCTTATCTGAGCATGCAGCCCGGCAAGCCAGGAAAGGGAGGGGACAAGTGAGCACACCCCCCCGAACCATACCAGGCCACATACCCTCAACATGGGGAGGTGCCTTGGGGCAATACCTTTTCCCTGCGTTGAAGGGCTGGGCTGTGGTTGCGGGGGTCTGTTTATCAGAATCTGGAAGCCCCCTTTTAAAAGGGGGTCCCCAGATTGCCCCCCTCCATGTGAATGAGTATGGGGTACCAAAAAAAGTGCCACATAAAAAAAAAGCACAAACACAGTTTTTGACAACTTCTTTATTAAAAATCTAAAAATAATGTCACCCGATGTAGTGACGTCAAAAGGGGACAGGGTCATCAAGTGATGTCTCCGGGTGGCCCCGCCCTTTACCTATTTAAGAACTGTCAGATGGAGGAGCGGGCAGTCGGTAGTTAGCCTTCGACGAGTACGGAGCTTTTTTTTTTCTGGTCTGGCAGGTGGTGTGACTGACGATGGATCTATATCAAGGGACATTCTTTTTGAATTTTTAATAAAGGAATTGTCACAGACTGTGCTTGTATTTTTTTTCCAAGTGACACATTTTTGGTGAATGAGTAGGGGTACAATGTACCCCTACTCATTCACATGGGGGGGGCAGGATCTGGGGACCCCCTTGTTAAAGGGGGCTTACAAATTCTGATAAGCTCCCCGCCCGCAGATCCCCACAACCACAGCCCAGGGTTGTGGGGAAGAGGCCCTTCATCATGGAAACAAGGTGCTTTGGGGAGGGCGGGGGGCAGAGCCCCCGCCCCAAGGCACGCCCCATGTTCATGTTGAGGGCACGCGGCCTGGTATAGTTCAGGGGTTGGGCGGGCACTCGCCTGTCCTCTCCCTTTCCTAACCTACCAGGCTGCATGCTCGGATAAGGGTCTGATATGCATTTGGTAGGGGGGGACCCTGCACCATTTTTTTCGTTTGATTTTGACATGGGGTTCCCCTCCAAATCCATGCCAGACCTGAAGAATTTTTCACAATTTTTTTAGCCAGCAATTCCTTTTTTTATATTCAGCTGTCAGCGGGGAACCCCTCTCCTCCCTGATGACTGATCGTTAGTGAAGGATGCAGCGGCCAGCTTCCCGCTCCTTAGCAACCAGCTATATACAACGTGTTCAAAGAAAAAAAAAATGCAAAATGCATGAAAACTGCATGCAAAAACGCGGGTTGAAAAATGCAAAACGCGCCTGAAAAACACATCAACTGCAACCACATAGATGTGAAGCTAGACTAAAGCCTCATACACATGATCAGATTTTCGGACGACAGTTCACCCGTTTTTTTGTTGCATGCTAGTCTCATGTGGAAAGTAAAGAGGTTGCTAACCATACGAAAATTCTCGTACGACAGAATTCAACTGCAGAAGTGATGTAATGTGTTGAATTGTTTTGTAAGTATTCTTTTATTTCTGAGCATGCATAGTCTTGCTCTTACGATTTTTTTTGGTCGAAATCTGTACTAATTAAACGAAAATCGGACGCTGTGTTGACATCCGACAAAAATTTTATAGTCTGCACATCCAGCTTTTGTCATCCAAAAACTCAGAATCGGCTGTCAAAAGCACCATACTTACGATCCGAAAATAGGCAGATTGTTCGTCGGATGAAATCTTACGTCCGATTTTCGTATCGTGTGTACGGGCCTTTAGTCAGAGCTGCACACTTTGTTTTAATCTACAAAACATCCCTTACCTGCATAGGCAAGTTTTTTGTAGAGGTGAACTATCCTTTTAACCACTTGCCGACCGCCTCGCGTACATTTACTGCGGCAATGTGGCTCCGCTGCGCAGATCGCTGTCTATAAACGGCGATCCGCGCAGCCGCAGTTGTGAACGGACGCACCGATGGCGGCACTCTCTCGTGCCTGCCGCACTCTGCATGAGTATGGCCGCGGATCGGGTGGACTCAATGTCTGTCGGCAACTCGTGATCGCCTTCTACAGAGGAAGAACGGGGAACCTCCGATGTAAACACAGCAGTTCCCCGTTCTGACAGGGGACATGACAGTGATCTACTGATCCCTGTAATCGGAATCAGTTAGATCTGTCATGTCCCTGCCAGCCCAGCCTCCACACAGTTAGAACACACTTAACCCCTTGATCGCCCCTTAGTGTTAACCCCTTCCCTGCCATTGACATTTATACTGTAATCAGCGGCTATTTTTAGATCTGATTGCTGTATGTTTGGCTATGACTAAGTGCCCGTTCACACAGGGGCGACTTGCGATCCGACTTGAGTTGCCTCAAGTCGCCCCAAGTCGCTTGACATTTGAAATCCCATTGAAATGAATGGGAGCCGTCTTAATATACACGACTGAAGTCGCTCCGACTTCAAGGCGACTTCTGAAAAGGTTCCTGTACTACTTCTAGGCGACTTCTATCCGACTTGTGCCCATAGGATTCAATAGAAGTCGCCTCCAAGTTGGATCCCCATCTACATGGAAGCGACTTTACAGTTGAAAGAATAGAATATATTTTTAGGCAGCCCCCTCCCTCCCTTCTTTGATTGGTCAAGGCAAAGTCGCCTGGCAAAAGTCGTGTTGTAAAGTCGCCTGAGGTCGCGCTGGAAGTCGCGCTGAAGTCGCCTAGCAAAGTTGCGCCGAAGTCGGGTCGCCCCTATGTGAATGCAGGCTAAGCGTCTATGCAAGACGTGAAACGCGTTAGCCGTGTGTTTCCACTGGACTTGTATGGTGCCTTTTTGACTGTATGGATTTTATCATCATCTTCAATAAAGATTTATTATTTGGAGTGCGGCCATCCAGTGACTTCCTTTCTACTTGTTGATGCAGCAGAGCCTGCACCCATTGATGGACTAGCACACCGGTTAGAAGGGATAAGTAGCTTGGAGCGGTTGTTGTTCTCTATGTGTGACCACCAAAAGAAAGCTCTGTTTGTGGGGAAAAAAAGGACGTCAGTAAATCCTTCTGGGACTGAAGTGGTTAAAGCTTTGAATCACAATTGAGATTTTAATTAAAGTCTATCTAAAGCCAAAACCTTTTATTTTTTATTTTGGGTAGAGCAAAGAAGGGTTAGAACATATGCCACGTTTTTGTTACCCTCTCTGTCCCTTCTGCAGAAATTCTCCTCTATTTGTTCTATTGATCCGCCTAGGACTTCACTGACTTGGGTCACAGATTACGCCTAATTAGTGTAGAAGATTTTGCATTGTTGAGCTTCTTCTCCATCACCTACCTTCCACACATGCAGACCATTTAGGTCTGCCTGCCAGTTTTTCAGGTGGACCTGAACGTATGCTCCATGTATCTCTATGGAGCGACGGATGTCCGCGGTGACATGTCCACTGACATCCGATCCGCTAAATCCAGACGGATGGTGGATTGGATAAAAATGGACAGACAGATGATCGCCGCGGATCCATTTTCATCCGATCCCCCATAGAGGACAGCGGGGATCTGACAGGTCCGTCTCTGCACAGCGAGCGGAGTTGGACCTGTCATCCGCCGGCTCAACGGATCGATCCCTGTTAAGCAAGCGGAATCAATCAAAACGGACAGGTATGTGTGAAAGAGCCCTTAGGCTGCATTCACACAGGGGCGACCCGACTTCAGCGCTACTTTGCTAGGCGATTTCAGCGCAACTTCAGGTAACTTACAACACAACTTATGCCAGGCGACTTTGCCTGTGGCCAATCAGAGAAGGGAGGGAGGAGGCTGCCCCAAATAAATTCTATTCTTTAAGGGCCAGTTCACACCATAGAAACGCAGTCAGGATGCGTTCTGGATGCTTTTCTGCATTCGCGTTTTTGACGCGTTTCCGGTGCGTTTTTGATGCAGTCCAGTGCCGTTTTTTTCCCCCTTTTTTTCTTAGGACATGTGCATTCCAGTGCGTTTTTGGTGCATGTAGGTGCGTTCCGGTGCGTTTTTGATGCATTTTACCGCTTTCCAGTACAGTTCAGTGCATGAAAAATGCAGCATGTTCTACTTTTTTTTCTGGAGCTGGAACTGACTGCACTGGTGTGAACTATGCCATTGGAAACCATATAACCTACTTTCCATGCGTTGTTGATGCAGAATAAAAACGTACTGGACTGCATGTGGTGTGAACTGGCCCTTACACTACAAAGTCGCTTGTATTTAGATGGGGGATCCGACTTGAAGGTGATTCTATTGAATTCTATGGGCACAAATCAGATAGAAGTCACCTCCAAATAGTACAGAAACCTTTTCTGTAGTCGCCTTGAAGTCGGAGCGACTTCAGTAGTGTATACTAAGACCGCTCCCATTCACTTCAATGGGATTTCAGATGTCAAGCGACTTGGGGCGACTTGAGACAACTCAAGTCGGATCGCAAGTCGCCCCTGTGCGAATGCAGCCTCAATGGACAGTTTCTGGCACTGCAAAGCTGCCACTTTATAGCCTACACACCTGACCCTCATTAGCCATCTATAAAGAGAATTTAGAACTTCCACCCAGTGCTGGATCAACAGTCAGTTAGCTTGTACCTTTTCCTAGGGGGATGTGTTCTCTAGTACACAGAAAAAAATGCTAGCACAGAAGAGGCAGCGTGCAAAGGATTTTACAAGCTCATTTGATTCCTGGCATGTAGTTTGCAGTATAATCCTTCCCTGGGCTACTTACTAGTATTTCATTATTGCAATCTGCACCTAATGTTTCGTTCACAAAAGCAAAATGTAACTGATTATCATTTGACATTATAAAGGGGAAGCTGATCTTCCGCAAGACAGAATCGAATGTTTCAATCGCTCCGTTTCATCTTCGTCTGGTTAATGTCTGCATCCCCAGCTAATTGGAATTTTAACTATTACAAGGATGACATTTTGATAAGTCACTCATTTACCAAGGCATGAAAACCTCCAGTGGAAATTTTCCATTGATAATTCAATGTAGTCTTTCTTTCCATAAACTATTGTGTTCAACAAATGATTGGGTTAGCAGTGGCTGCATTCACACAGGGGCGACCCGACTTCAGCGCAACTTTGCTAGGCGATTTCAGTGCGACTACAGGCGACTTACAACATGACTTCATGCCAGGCGACTTTGCCTGTGGCCAATCAGAGCAGGGAGAGAGGGGGTTGCCCTGGATAAATTATTTTCTTTTAACTGTAAAGTCGCTTCCATTTAGATGGGGGATCCGACTTGGAGGAGACTTCAATTCTGTGGGCACAAGTCATATAGAAGTCGCCTAGAAGTCATGCAGGAACCTTTTCTGAAGTCGCTCAGACTTCAATAGTGTACATAGACGGCTCCCATTCATTTCAATGGGATTTCAAATGTCAAGCGACTTGGGGCATCTCAAGTTGGAGCGCAAGTTGCCCCTGTGCGAATGGCCACTTAGTGGTGGGGCAGGCAAGACCTAATCTAGATGTATTTGTCTTAATGATGATGAGCAAATGCTTTGAAGTGTCTCTGCCGCTAAAATAAATGCAAACAATGACATTTAAACAGGAAGTCTAATTTAAAGTGTTTGTAAAGGATTCCATTTTATTTTTAAATGATAGCAAACATGTTATACTTACCTGCTCTGTGTAATGGTTTTGCATCAGTGCAAAATCAGCCCTTAAGCTGGCCATAGATGGATCGAAATTCAGCAAGTTCAGCAGAGACTGGACATATTTTGATCCATGTGTGGCTGCTCAAACATGACAGAAGTTGATCTAACAATTGACTTATGTCGAACAGGTGTGTTGGAAAATGTTTTCCGATCAGTGGTCTCAGCCAATGGGCAGCAGCTGCTGGTCAATGTATTTTGACAGCAGAGAGTCCCCACTGTCAAAATACAATGTCTCAGCGGGGAGGATTCCTCCACCCACTCACTGACTGAATGAAAAAAAGACCCCTCTATGGCTAGCTTTTCCAAGCACATAAGAACATAGGACAGGGATCTGCAATTAGCGGACCTCCAGCTGTTGCAGAACTACAAGTCCCATGAGGCATAGCAAGACTCTGACAGCCACAAGCACGACACCCAGAGGCAGAGGCATGATGGGACTTGTAGTTTTGCAACATCTGGAGGTCCGCTAATTGCTTAACCCTGACATAGGACAAAGTACTACATGTACTTTGCCCCCTTGGGTGGAAGTGGGGGTTCTTTGTTAATACCGTCCTATTTCAAAACCTGTGCTTATGTAGTACAAGAAACCAGTGACTGAAGGATTTTCAGGATCCGACCCTTCGGAAAGTGTTGATCTCCCAGCTGTTTATTGTGCTGTCTTCCAACCCTACATCACCAAAGGATACAGTAGTGATGCAGGGGTAGGTGGATCAAACCACTGAGTTCAAGGGAGGACAAGAGTCCCATACTCCTGCATTTGTCAGACCTGTGGGATTCCTTTGGAAGCTGGGAATCACTGTAGCACGCACTGCTACTACAGTGATTATTACCTTTTGGCTTCTGGGTCCCATGCCCTCTACCTTCTGGCACGTCATAGGCCTTCTTTTGAGAGTGTATAATTGCTTTTTATGTTAGCCCAACTCCTCTGCCCTTCCCTTCACAAACTTTTATGTAGCAACTGGGGGAGGAATGAAGGGGGTTGCTATAGAGCAGCCTTTCTCAACCAGGGTTCTGTGGATCCAAAGGGTTCCTCCAGAGGTTGCTAGGGGTTACTTGAGAAATGAGCGATTTCTGCTTCTAAGATATGTTCCCACTAACAACAGTGATAATTTTAGCTATCTGTGAGAGAACATTCTTCCCACTAGCCACCAATGTTAGGGCCCTTTCACACAGGCTTTCCATTCAGGTCCTCCTGTTCGTTTTTCAGGCGGACCTGAACGGACGCTCATGCAGCCCTATGGAGCAGCGGATGTCAACGGAGACATGTCCCCTGACATCCGCCGCTCTCCGATCCGATCCTGTCCGTGAAATACAGACGGATGGAAACCTATTTTTCATCCCTTTGTAAAATCGGATCGGAGCGGATCGGATGAAAAGGGACAGGCGATCCGTTTTCATCCGATCTCCATAGAGGAGAGCGGGGCTCTGACAGTTCCATCTCCGCTCAGTGAGCGGAGACAGAACTGTCATCTGTCGGCTCAGCGGGGATCAGCGGAACGATCCCCTCTGAGCAAAATGGACCCTTTACAAGGAAAGCCCATGTGAAAGGGCCCTAAGTCCCTGTTCACACCTGCATACTTAAGCATCTGTCCGTGTGAGGGCTATGTTTTCCCGCATGGGGATACACAGGTGTTCTGTGCATCCTAATGCAGGCAGTCCTATTCATGTCAACTGGAATGCAAGAGCTGCACCGGCACAACTTCTGCTCCCTTTTAGTCAACCATGTGGATGCGTGGCCCCTAACTCACACTATCTGCATTCAGGGTCGCACTGGGTGGGAGTTCTAAATTCTCTTTATAGGTGGTTAATGAGGGTCAGGTGTGTAGTAAGCAGTATTCTTCCCAGTGACCATCAAGGCCAATATACCATGAGATGTGGCTATAGTAATTATTAGTATAGGTTCCCTGAGAACAGAAAGTTATTTCAAGGGTTTCTCCATGTTAAAAAGGTTGTGAAAGGCTGGTAAATAGAGTTTAGCGAACCCGGACTGTAAAGTTCGGGTCCGTACCGAACTTTGGGGTGTCCGGGACCCGGACTTTTCAAAAAAAGTCTGGGTTTGGGTCTGGAGTTCTGGTATTTTATTCCACCTGTTGAAAAGCTGCCAAGGGCAGCCAATCAACAAGTGTTTCACTGGTTTTCCCTAGAAGCCATCACAGCCATGCCTACTAATGGCATGGCTGTGATTGGCCAGTGCATCATGTGACCCAGCCTCTATATGGGGCTGGAGTCACCGTGCTGCACATCATATGCTCTCAGTATAGTTTAGGGAGAGGATGCTGCTGGCTGTGTGAGGGACATATTGCAGAATATCTCATCCTGCATTACTGAACGATCTGATTGTGGACTAGGGAGAGATACTAGTACTGCTGATTTGAGGGACAGATTGCAGACCTCATCCTGCTGCACAGAACGATCTGACTGGACTAGGTAGAGTCTGTTGCTTTAAGGGAAAGATTATTGTTCTAAAATCATCTCCAAGTTGTACAAGGAAAGATTCCAGTTGTTGCTTTAAGGGAAAGATTATTGTTCTAAAATCATCTCCAAGTTGTATAGGAAAAGTCTATTGCAGCCGCATAGAGCCATATTATTGTTCTAAAATCATCTCCAAGTTGTATAGGAAAAGTCTATTGCAACCGCATAGAGCCATATTAATGTTCTAAAATCATCTCCAACTTGTATAGGAAAAGTCTATTGCAGTCGCATAGAGAGCCATATTATTGTTCTAAATTTTAGAACAATAATATGGCTCTATGCGGCTGCAATAGACTTTTCCTATACAACTTGGAGATGATTTTAGAACATTAATATGGCTCTAAGCGGCTGCAATAGACTTTTCCTATACAACTTGGAGATTATTTTAGAACAATAATCTTTCCCTTAAAGCAACAGCTGGAGCCTTTCCCTGTACAACTTGGAGATGATTTTAGAATCTAAAATAATCTCCAAGTTCTATAGGGAGAGGTTCCTACTGTTGCTTAAAGGGACAGATTATTGTTTCTTGCACAAAATTAAAAATCTACATAGCTGGTTTAAAAAAAAAAAAAATTCTAAAAACTACATTTGCGGCCAGCAGTGCATTTCTTGCTCAAAAATTTAAAAAAACAGTGTTGGATACCTCCTCCTCCTCCACCGCCACTTTCACCGCCTCCTCAACCTCCAACTCCACATCCACCTCCATTTTTGATTTTTTTTATGTGATTTTAGCTTAAAAATTATTTTAAGTTATTTCCCTATCCCCATTTCTTTGTAGGGCACTTGTCCGACCCTTAACCCCATTTTCCTTCCTTTTGAAGACCTCTAGGACTTGCCAGGACTTTGTTACAGCCATTTTTGTGCCTAAAAGTTCGGGTCCCCATTGATTTTAATGGGGTTCGGGGTCCGGGTCAAAGTTCGGGTCAAGTCCGGACCCGAACCCAGACTTTGTCCTTAAGTTTGGCGGAACCTGCAGAACCCGAACTTCCAGAGGTTCAATCAACTCTACTGGTAAAGAGTGACAGATGAGTCTGCTGGGGCTGCTGTAATCACATCTAACAGGGTGGCCCCCAGCAGCAGTCTCAAGACTCTTGAAAGTCTACACAAGGGAGGCTTCTACAGGTAAATAACATGAATGCACATATAAATTAATGGAAAGATTGTTGTGGAGATAAATTCTGGTGAAAGGGTCTCTTTAGGCTTGAACTATTGAGCTGTGTACACAGACTTTCTGCAACAGGTAGGTTAGGCAAAGCAATCGGCAATTAAATATTTGAAAATAAGCCTAAAACTGCCCCTGCTGCTTGGATATTGGAATGCATAATATCCATAGAATATATTCATGTTCAACATTTGATATTCTCTTAATTAAAAAAAAACCTTTCAGGACTCATGAGGGAGCAGGTGATTCAGGTCTCTTGATGATAGACAGTTTCTATTTCTGTTGCACACCTGAAAGATGTGCACATGTTGTTTATAGGAAACATCTTCAGAAATAGCAAGAATGAATGGCTGCAGAGCTTCCCAGCAGCACGACATTAAATTTCAGCGGCAAAGGTTTATTTTCACCCTAGCTTTTCTTCTGAACACAATTGCAGAACTTTTCCATAACGCGAATCCGTTGCCAATATTTCATTACTTTTAAACCCAGATGTAGAACATTGTATCATCAACAGCTCCATGTCTTTTTCGGCTTTGTCACATTAGGAAACAGTAGTATAAGTGAAGTACCTCTCTGCTACAATGGTTCATTTCACAAGGCTTATTATTCCTGCAAGATAGCACTTGGTAAATTCACAGCGTTCCTTAACAGTTGTGGGCTGCGTGGGAGGTGTAGCAGTGATGCATAAAGATCTTTTATATTTTATATATTCATAAATGGAAAATTGCCAGTCACTCCTTGTAACTGCAACCACTGGCCTGTGAGAGAAAGTCAACTCAATTACTTTCACAAAATGATGCTTGGAATCAAATTCTCTATTTTAAACATTGAGGGTCTTGGAATGGACATGTATATGCTTGGCACCAATGCCTCCCTCCCTCTGTCTTTGTCTGTCTCTCTCTCTTTCTTTATCTTTCTCACCCTTTCTCTCTCTCAGCTCTCAGTTTCTTTCTTTGTTTTTTCTCTCACTCTTTATCTCTCTTGCAGACTCTCTCCAACTCTTTTTTTTTTCTTTCTCTCTCTTTTTGTCTCTCGCTTCACGTAGAGTGTTATCAGAGGTTGCTGAAATTTGTACTAAGAAAGCCCAGCACTAGCTCTGCAGTCTCTCAGTTTTTGTTGCTCTTCTTTCTTTCTTTCTTTCTTTCTTTCTTTCTTTCTTTCTTTCTTTCATTCTTATCATGTATTGCTGAATTTTTTAGAAAGCCCAGCACTAGCTCTGCAGTCTCTCAGTTTTTGTTGCTCTTCTTTCTTTCTTTCTTTCTTTCTTTCTTTCTTTCTTTCTTTCTTTCTTTCTTTCTTTCTTTCATTCTTATCATATATTGCTGAATTTTTTAGAAAGCCCAGCACTAGCTTTGCACCTCTTAACTTTCCATGCAGGCTCTCATTTTTTTTCTCTCTCTTTCTATCTCTCACTGTTTCTCTCTTTATTGTTCTCTCTCTTTCTAGCTCTCATTGTCTACTTCTTTGTCTTTCTTTCTTGTCTTTCTCTCTCTCCATGCAGAGTGTTATCAAAGCTTGCTGAAATTTCTAATAAAGCCCAGCACTAGCTCCTCACCACCTAACTTTTCCTGCACTCTCCCACTTTATGTCTCTCGTTTTCTCTCTCTCACTGTTTCTCTCTCTCTCTCTCATTGTCAACTTGTCTTTCTCTTGTTTTTCTCTCGCTCTCTCTTTCCTTCTCACTTTTTGTCTCACTGTTCATATGGAGCATTATCAGAGATTACTGACACTTCTAATAAAAAGCCCAGCATTAGCTCTGCACCTGCACACCAGCTCTTCCTGCAGTCTCTCACCTTTCTCTCTCTCTCTCTCTCATTGCCGTCTTCTCTCTCTCTCTTTCTTTCTTTTTCTCTCTCTCCATGCAGAGTGTTATCAAAGCTTGCTGAAATTTCTAATAAAGCCCAGCACTAGCTCCTCACCTCGTAACTTTTCCTGCAGTCACCCACTTTATGTCTCTCGTTTTCTCTCTCTCACTGTTTCTCTCTTTCTCTTTCACTCTCTCATTGTCAACTTGTCTTTCTCTTGTCTTTCTCTAGCTCTCTTTTTCCTTCTCACTTTTTGTCTCACTCTTCATGTCTAGCGTTATCAGAGATTACTGACATTTCTAATAAAAAGCCCAGCATTAGATCTGCACCTACACACAAACTTTTCCTGCAGTCTCTCACCGTTTTCTCTCTCCCCCCTCTCTCTCTCTCTGATTGCCTTCTTCTCTCTCTCTCTCTCTCTCTCTCTCTCTCTCTCTCTCTCTCTCTCTCTCTTTCTTTCTTTTTCTCCCTCTCCATGCAGAGTGTTATCAAAGCTTGCTGAAATTTCTAATAAGAAAGCCCAGCGCTAGCTCCTCACCTCTTAAATGTTCCTGTAATCTCTCACTTCTTGTCCTTTGTTTTCTCTCTCTCACACTGTTTCTCTCTTTATTTCTCTCCCTCACTTTCTCTCTCTCATTGTCTATTTCTTTATCTCTCTTTTTTTGTCTCTTTCTCTCCACCTCACTCTTTGGGGTTGATTAACTAAAGGCAAAAAGGCGGTGCACTTTGCAAAGTACAGTTGCTCCAGAGTTTAATAAATGAGCAGAAGCTCTGCTGACTGCAAAAAAATGCCTTTTTTTATTTTCCTTGCAGGTGATTGGATACTCTATGCAGAGTGAAGCTGTACCCTTTTGTCTCTCCCCCCCCCCACCACACTTTCTCTCTGTTTCTTTATCCTTGTCTATCTCTCTCTTTCTTTATTTGCCTCTCTCTCTCTCACTTCATGTACAGTGTTATCAAACATTGCAGACATTTCTAATAAGAAAGCCCAGCACTAGCTTTACACTTCTTAACTCTTCCTGCAGTATCTCACTTTTTGTCTGTGTCTTTCTCTATTTCTCTACTGTTGTTTCATTTTTTGTCTCCCTCTTTGGCCTCTTTCTCTCTTTTTCTCTCTCTGTGTCTCTCTTTTCATTTAGAGTGTTATCAGAAGTTATTAAATATCTAATAAGAAAGCCTAGCACTAGCTCTGCCTTTCTTAATTTCTACTTGCAGGGAGAAAATTAGATGAACACTGTCTCAACTGGCTGGTAGCGTTGGTTGTGGTGGATGAAGCACATCCTTCTTCCAACTCATTTAGATGTGAACAAGGGATCTGCTTCCATGTAGATCTAACCTAAACACAGGTTATTCAGGTCTATTCACAGCATAGCAGTAAACTACTTTCACACTCACCACCTGCCGACTGCAAAAGGTTTATTTTAAATATACAATGTATTCAGGAACCAAGAAAACATACTAAGACAGTAAAAACAGAAGAAACATTTATTTAAAAAAAAGGGATTTTATTATAACTTACCGTAAAATCCTTTTCTCCGAGTTCACTGACAGACGCAGCTCTTCTTGACTTTGTGGGGTTTTATGTTCATCTTACCAGGAGTTAACTAGGCAGGGAAAGAATTCAGCTGGCCCCTCCCCTGGGGGCCGTCCTCCTTTCCTACATTAAAACCCCCCCTCACAGAGGAACTCTCCAGTTTGTACACAAGCCGTACCAAAACAGAGCCCAGAGGGGTGGGTGCTGCGTCTGTCAGTGAA
>BLSH010281555.1:552132-562184 GCA_018402905.1 Glandirana rugosa | reverse complement strand
AGATAAGATATATTATTATAAAGTAAGTACCCACAGTAAATAAATAAGACAAATATATGATAAATAAAATATTAAGATAATAATAAAATACTAAGGTAATAAGTGAAGATATACCATTATAAAATAAGTACACACAGTAAATAAACAAGATAAAGTAGTTTTACTACTTAACTTAAGGTTTTTCTTTAACGTTAACATTTGGCTTCCTGTATTAGGTCCAAAGTGTTGTGGCAAAATGGTGTAGTCTCACCAAATCTCTAAAATTTTGCCTGAATTTTAGGGAATTGAAGTGCTCACTTTAGCTTGAGCCTTAATCGTCATTTTCAATTTGAGCTAAAAATAAAAAATGGTTTGGAATTGAAAATTGCAATTTCTTTTTGGAATTCAATTCATCATTTTGATGAAATAGAACAAATAAATGACACACATGAATAAAATATTACCATATAGAAGTGAATAATGGAATCATAAAATAATAATAGAATTATAAAATAAATAGTATATAAACAGAATAAATAAATGACACCCATGAATGAAATATTATTATATAGAATAGAATTATAGAATAATTATGAAGTAATTATAGAATTATAAAATAAAAATAGTAGAATAATAGAACATATAAATGCCATTTATGAAAGAAAATGTAACCATATAGAAATGGAAAATGTGATCCCTGGAAATCACACGGAGTCAGCAACTGTTATGATACATGTGGCACCTTCTGACCAGGTGGGCAAAAAATACATTCTCATGTTTAAAGTGGTTCTAAAGACTTAATGTTTTTTACCCTAATGCATTCCCTGCATTAAGGTAAAAAAAAACTTTTGTTATTAGGATCCCCCTCCCTATACTTACCTGGTCTGAATCTCGTCCAGCGCCGCGACCAAGAGCAATGGCTCTCTCCACCCGCTCCGTCCTCACACGGAAGCTCTGCCTTTACGCAATTCATCACGATGGCATCTTCAGTGCTTCCTGAAGACGTCATTGTAACGAAACGTGTAGAGGAGGAGCTTCTGGAATGCAACTTCCAGCCATGTGACTTCAGGTAATTGGAATGTACGCCGGCTCCTGGTTATGGCAGAGCGGCAGTGCAACTTCCCTACACAATTTCGGGCTATATTGGTGCCGATCAGGCACCTTTTGTGTAAGAGGCCAATCGCTTGTTTTATTGGTTTAATCCCTAATTATGAAAAAAAAAACTACTGCACTATGAGTATTTTTTTCTCTTTTTGCTTACTTTACTATATGTGAGTTATCAATTGGAGGATAAGTGTTACAGCAGCTTAAGATGGGTGTTCCTGGCTGTGTGAGGAATGATATCAATTGCTTATTGATCACTTTTAACAAAGCAGTCACTGATGGTCTGGTGAGTGTTTAGCATCTTCACGGCTCACTGGGTGTCACTATATGGCTTGGGGTGAATCTTCAAACTAAAAGCAGCTTATGGACTTTTAGGTGGCGTGGATATTTTATGGACTTTATTTTGCACAACATTGTTATTATTTATTGGTGTGGTGTCACTACATACTTGTCTAATTGGTTATATTTGTTGCATTGGTAATTGCATGTTTAATCACTAATATTTATCTATCATTAGATGTTTCGTTTTTTTGGCACATGTTTATTCATTTATCCCACATGATATAAGAATTGTCACTGTTTTGTATTTATTTATTCACCATTATTTATATAAATGTGTACATTGAAATATCAATTGGCTTTACACATATTTTTAACCTGTATTGGTTGTTTTTTGGGGCTCATTATCAGCGCCCCCTGTATGTAAACCATATCTGGTAAAAATTCTCCTTTTTATTTCCTTTTTTTCTGTTCAATACTCCATTTTAAGCATTTTGTTAGATCTTTTTGATAAGTGGGAAAAAAAAAACATGATTGGACCAGGCAGAATTCAGTGAGCTCCTAACTTCCTGTGTACTCTGTAGTCTTAGCATACTTCCTGTTGTAGGGTGACAACACTGTTACTTAGATACAGTATAGTGAATGAGCGTTGTCACTCTAGGACTGGAAGGATCAACAGGTAAAAAAAACCTAATCCAACCACCGCATCTAGAGACTGGCAGGCTGCAGTATATTATATTATATTTTTACTCTTGGGTTTGGATAGGCTTTAACTGATATTTGCTGTAGCTTGGGAACTTGCATATTAGTGATGCTTTATGTTCCTTTGTTGTGAGCCTTTTATACTTCTGTTCCGTGTGAAACTGTGATTATTAACTGCCTGTAGCGATGCCAAACCTATTTTGACACCTGTCACCTGACATGTCAGTACATATCATTTATCATTGTTGCAGACACTTATTTCATTCTTATAGTATAAGTTGTAATAGCAACACAATGTACACCCACATGCCTTGCTGAGCGTAGAGACTCGTATACAATTATACAGAATATTTTCACTATAGCTGTTTAAAATGAATGCTTAATGATCCTCGGAAAATCCTCGCATGATGTGCGCAGTAATACAGGCATATAACAGCAAGGATTCGCTGGGTGGAATGGTGTCATTACACAATTTCATTACAATTTGTAAATTTGCACTTAGGTGGGCTAACTTAAGGTATCTTGTCCCCCATCATTAATTTTGTCCGCATGAGAGCTGAATGTAGTGCCTGCAGACATTTCTGGAGAACTATCGTCTGGTTTTGGCTTTGTTTAAACTACTTGTAGGCAGGTGCAGTCTACTTTCTCCACTACAGGTGGCTCTCAACCTCGGCGGAGGCAGAGAAATTCAAGAGGAACTTGGTTCCTCTATGGTTTCCTGGGAGCTATCCGATTGGGTGCTGCCACCCCGTGTGACTCTGGCTGTCATCTTGGGTCAAGCAGGGTCTATTTAAGATCCGGGCTTGATGCAGGATTTCGCATATGGGGAGTGTAGGGACAAGTCACTTGTCTATCAGAGACAGTGAATAGCAGTAGGGAGAGGTTCCAGATGAGTAGGGAAAAGATAGGGATACGCCATCCTTCCTGGAAGCCTCCCCATTTGGGCAAGGGCCAGCCAGGCCAAATTCTGCCCCTCAAGACAAATGCTGTTGGCACATCTGAAACCTGCTCTTCTACACATTGATGTTACATCCTGTGAGTGTTCCAGGTTGGGTGCCTTCCTGCTGGGCTTATTTTGAATTAACAAACTTTATCTACAATACAGTTCTGTTATTGCATCTGGGCTCTGAGAGTTTAATGCCGCCGCACCATGCTGCACCTCCCCTCATACTGGTTGTGTGGCAGCAAACCCGCTGTGGTACTGTGTTCAAACAATACACTTATCAGCACTGCTGACTATAGCCGGCGGCATTGATTGTTTTTGGAAAAACCCAGCAGGCTAGTTGGCAATAGCAATCAGTAGCTGTCAGAACCGGGTCCTGATCATGTGACCACTGTGACAGCCAATCACAGAGGTCATGACATGACCATTGATCCTTCCCCCCCCCCCCCCCCCCCGGCATTCATAACTTTTTAAATTGACACTAGGTTGGGCAGGAAGGGGTTGCAAATATAAGTGTCGTCATCCTAACTGTGCTATAGGGCAAGATTGTGAATCAAAAGACTGGCTGAACTGAATTACAAATCTTATGACAAGTAGAACAGGCTTACATATACTGTATGTATTTCATTTCATTTTTTTTAGCAGATTGCCCGGAGGTCCATTTTAAATCTTTTTAAACAGCCTCTAACAAATTAAATGTAAGAAAAAAACTAGTCACCATTGCTTATACCAAATAAGGATACAGTGAAGGAGGAATATTTGGAAATTAAAAAAAAAAAAACATTTTTTCTTCTGCTTCTGAGCTGCAAACTATTTATCCTAATGAGAAAAGGATCAATTTTAGAGTATTTCTTTTTTTTTGTCTAATTCGCTGAAAATGACTCTCCAAAACCAATGTCATAAAAAAAAAATGGAAAAAGGCATAAAGAAATGTACTTTTATAGCCGTATTAATGAAGCTTTTCTAATTATAATCTGTTTTAGTTAAATAAGTTTGTTTTCCGCAAAACAAATCATTATCCTAATGGCTTTGTGCGCACTGTACATCATATTATCAATGTATTTCCATCAACTGAGAGACTCTCGCTTGTCTGCGGTCTTTGTGCAGGGAATCAGTCCTTGTATTCTCATTGTCGGGAAATAAATAATTTATCTTTGGAATCGCATCATTAAGCCGGTCAGTCACAGCTGAAATAGATTCATCTCTGTATGGGATCTCATGCTATTATTTTTTATTTTGAAAAAATTATTATATTATAAGAAGCGGAGGTAGAAAAGGGCATAAAATGAATTTAACTAATACGATATATAAAGTGGATTAAAAATGGATAAAGTAAGAAGGAAATAGTAGAAATAAAATTAAAATGTTTATTCATATAGACTGTGAACATGTATATGTTCATTTATGTTTGTTTCTATCTCCTGATTTTTTCAGACAGTATAACCATACAGGGTATGATGGGAAGGGACTAAAGGAATCAAAATACCTCCAACCCAATCAATGCGCTCCATGGTAAAACCTTCATAAAATAGAAAGTGTACACATGTCTCATCCCATCATATATCCCAAAAATAGAAGGATTATTCCTCATTTCAGGGCATAGAGGAGAACCATGCAAACCATTCCCTTATGCCCCATCAACCAGATACATGCTCAGAACTGCAATTGTATAGTGCACATCAGAGGCGTAACTAGAACCTTCAAGGCCCCGGTGCAAGAAATTATGAAGGCCCCCCTGACTCCTGGCCAGGGCCCTTCCCTCTTCCCACTGATTCTGGGACCCTTTACTCCCATTGCGGGTCCCTTTATTACGGTACCGCACCATGGCCCCATTCACAAGTTCTGCAGCGGGCCCCCTTTCTGCCATCTTGGTGGTGAAATGCCAGGGTCCGGTCACAATTGTGACCTTTGCAATCCTGATAGTCCCCTCACTGGTGTCAGTAGTTTTTAATATTTATTTTAATTTTATTATTTTTTACCATTTCATTTTATTTCTTTTCCAATTTTTTTATTTTTACAATTTTTTTAAATTTATTTTTAGGTGCCCTGTTGGGGGACTTTGATGAGATATCAGGGGTCTAAACAAACCGCAGCCCTCAATCTTCATCTGTTTAGCCTCAGCTGCAGAGAATGTATGGATAGGAATAGCTGTGTACCGAGCCTCCCATTCATTCAGAAATGGAAGTATAGTAAAAACAGTTTACTATGCTTCAGTTATGAATGAACCAATTGGTACCAATCACTGACTCTGTCCATTCAGAAAAGGAAGGAGCAGGTAAATGACAAATTTACCGACCCGTTCCCATCTCTCCATCATGACACATCTTCTACAGCAGCTGGCAGGAGAGAGGAGGGGAGAAGACAGCAGCTCTATGGGGGGACACAGGAACCCTGGGAACAGCTAAGGACAAGTAAACTGGATAGGAGGGGTAGCGGGGGCAGCATATAGAGGAACCAATCTCCTCCATTATGAGGAAAGTGGAGGAGATTGGTTCTTCTAAATGCTGCCCCCGCCATCCTTCCTATTCAGGTGTACAAGGAAGGCACACGGGCCCCCTGGAGCATGGGGCCTGGTTGCAATTGCAACCCCCTATAGTTTCGCCCCTGGTGCACATATTATCTCATACTATGAAGCTTTTTTAAGCTCTTTGGCCATCATCAGAGCAGTGTATGGAAACCATGGCTTTAATGAAGTAGGACTTGGGACCCAAGAAGGCAGTAAAACAATATAGGTTAAGTTGAGCTGAGACCTGTATGGTTATACTGGGGCTGGTTAACCACTTCAGCTCCAGAAGATTTTACCCCCCGTCATAACCAGGCCATTTTTTGCTATTCGCCACTGCAGTAATTTAACCGGCGATTGCGCGGTCATGCAACTCTGTGTCCAAACAAAATTAATTTAAAAAAATTCACACAAATAGAGCTGTTTTTTGGTGGTATTTGATCACCACTGGGTTTTTTTTTTTTTTGCGGTATAAACAAAAAAAGACCAAAAATTTTGAAAAAAAAACAATATTTTTTTACTTTCTGCAATAAAGCATCCAATAATAAAAAAAAATCAAATACAGTGCCCTGAAAAAGTATTCGTAACCCTTGCGTTTTTCCACATTTTGTCATGTTACAACCAAAAAATGTAAATGTATTTTATTGGAATTTTATGTGATAGACCAACACAAGGGGGCACATCATTGTGAAGTGGAAGGAAAATGATACATGGTTTTCAAAATTTTTTACAAATAAATATGTGAAAAGTGTGGCATGCATTTGTATTCAGCCCCCTTTACTCTGATACCCCTAACTAAAATCTAGTGGAACCAATTTGCTTCAGAAGTCATAGAATTAGTAAATAGAGTCCACCTGTGTGTAATTTAATCTCAGTATAAATACAGCTGTTCTGTGAAATTTAAAGCAGTGTTAGGTTATAAAAAATATCCCAAGCTTTGAACATCTTACGGAGCTCTGTTCAATCCATCATCCAGAAATGGAAAGAGTACGACACAACTGCAAACCTACCAAGACATGGCCGTCCACCTAAACTGACCGGCCGGCCAAGGAGAGCATTCATCAGAGAAGCAGCCAAGAGGCCCATGGTAACTCTGGAGGAGCTGCAAAGATCCACAGCTCAGGTGGGAGAATCTGTCCACAGGACAACTATTAGTCGTGCTCTCCACAAATCTCGCTTTTATGGAAGAGTGGCAAGAAGAAAGCCATAAGAAGTCCTGTTTGCAGTTTGCGAGAGGCCATGTGGGGGACACAGCAAACATGTGGAAGACGGTGCTCTGGTCAGATGAGACCAAAATTGAACTTTTTGGCCTAAAAGCGAAACGCTACGTGCAGCGGAAAACTAACACTGCACATCACCCTGAACACACCATCCCCACCGTGAAGCATGGTGGTGGCAGCATCATGTCGTGGGGATGCTTTTCTTCAGCAGGGGCAGGGAAGCAGTTCAGAGTTGATGGGAAGATTGATGGAGCCAAATGCAGGGCAATCTTAGAAGAAAACCTGTTAGAATCTGCAAAAGACTTGAGCCTGGGGTAGAAGTTCACCTTCCAGCAGGGCAACGACCCTAAACATCCAGCCAGAGCTACAATGGAATTGTTTGGCTCAAAGCATATTCATGTGTTAGAGTGACCCAATTAAAGTCCAGACCTAAATCCAATTGAGAATCTGTAGTAAGACTTGAAAATTGCTGTTCACAGACGCTCTCCATCCAATCTGACAGAGCTTGAGCTATTCTGCAAAGAAGAATGGACAAAAATGTCCTCTCTAGATGTGCAAAGCTGGTGGAGACTTCCCCAAAAAGACTTGAAGCTGTGATTGCGGGGAAAGGCGGTTCTGCAACGTATTGACTCAGGGGGGTGCTATACAAATGCCCCCCACACTTTTCACATACAGTATTTATTTGTAAAACATTTTGAAAAACATTTATCATTTGCATTCCACTTCACAATTATGTGCCACTTTGTGTTGGTCTATCACATAAAATCCCAATAAAATACATTTATGTTTTTGGTTGTAACATGACAAAATGTGGAAAATTTCAAGGAGTATGAATACTTTTTCAAGGCACTGTATCTTCATAAACTTTGGCCAAAATGTATTCTGCTACATGCTTTTGATTAAAAAATCCCAATAAGTGTATATTGATTGGTTTGCATGAAAGTAATAGCACCTTCAAACGATGGCGTATATACTGGATTTTTTTTTAATATTACTAATGGTGGCAATCAATGATTTATAATGGGACTACGATAATGTGACGGACAATCTGACACTAACTGACGCTGGGGGAAACTGACTAACTGCCACTGACATGACCAGTGATATTAATACAGTGATCAGTGATAATAATATACACTGTCACTATACTAATGACACTTAGACATGTGCTGTTAGTTTCGTTAGGAAATAAAATGACAATAGTACTGAATTTAACAGAATCCGAAATAATGAAAAAGAAAATTCTGTCGAAATTCGAATTCAAATCATTTTTGAATCATTTTCCAATACTTTTTGAATTCAAATGGTTTTCAAATTCGAATTTGAAAAGTTTTCATATTCCAATAGTTTTCAAATTCGAATTCAAAAAGTCCTTGAATTTGAATAGTTTTCCAATTTCCAAAGAGAACAAAATAGAATAGAAAACTAAGGAATAGTACAGAAAAAACAATAGACTAGAAAAGACTATAACAGAAAAACCTTCAGGTATTTCACCTTAATGCATTATATTCCGAATAGGAGTGGGACTTTGAATAGGTAACCATACCACATCTATGTTAAAAGTATAACAATTTATTATTTCATATCATATAAAAAAGGCTTGTCACGCCCAAGAGGGACCGACATGTATACAAATTTAGAAGCCAACATATAAAAAGTCTGTTACATAGCCATACAGTTCACCAAATGTGCATTCACATATGCTTCAAGGGAAGAATTTGAAGTAGATAGTTCCATTGTCCGAAGATGGAGTTCGGTACCCAACATACATGTTTCGGGTCCAAAATTAGCCCTTCATCAGGGGTAAGTTACAATGGGCAAAATGCAGCACAGTGGCGTCCTAGTAGCATCTATTGATGTGGGCGCAGTGGCTGTATGTGTAATCCAACAAGGACAAATGTAGTATTACTACCAGCAGAAAAAAGATATATGGCGGAGGAGCAAAAGGTTGCTAGGGCTTGGTCTTCAGTTAAGGTGGAGGGGCGTCAGTATGGGTCTTTATGTTGAAATAAAAACCATTTTAAACTAGATCATTGGTATGCCTGGTAGGGAGAAAATGGGGTGAATCATTGTTTGTTGGGCCGGGGGAATCTACCACCGGTGCATGACCTTCTGGCTAGGTAAGGATAGCCTCCTAGACCCCAAAATGGCCCCAATGGTCTGCCCAGGTAGTGTCTCCCCCCGCTGAATAGGCTGAATATCATTATTATTTAAAGCGAAGTAACACCCATAATGTATTCTTTGCTGCAATAGCTACAATCCCACACCATGAACAACATTTGGCTTTTTTCTTTTTCTAGGTCTGTGTACCTTGTCGCTATGATCTATGATTCCTTTCTTCCTCCTTCGGGGCCGCGGCAATGTACGCAATTTCCTGCGACGAGTTGATTTATTGTATATTCAACCATCTGTCACTGCTTATCTCTCCTTTTCTCCTATTTATCTATCTCTCTGTCTATACATATTATATATATATATATATATATATATATATATATACAGTATATACAGTGGTACCTCGGATTGCGAGTAACGCAGTTAACGAGTGTTTCGCAATACAAGCAGTTTTTTTAAAAAAAATCCAGACTCGGTTTGCGAGTGCTGTCTCGCAAAACAAGCAGGATTAAGCCTCTGTGCATGCAATACCGCATGTGGCCAGAGGTACGGGGGGTCGCTGGTGAGGCTCGGAGACGCTCGGAAGCATTCGGAAATACCAAAAGTGTAAACAGTTCCTGAGCATCTCTGAGCCTCACCAGCACCACCACACCTCTGGCCACATACATATTGCATACACCAGCGCCCACAGACCTCTGGCCACATACAGTATTGCATTGACAAGCAGTCACTGTGGAACAAATATCTGAGTTTCCATTGTTTCCTATGGGAAAATCTGCTCTAACCAGTACAGGACCGCGCTATTGACAAAAGACGTCAACAGCGCGGACCTGAAAATCCGGGGGGACGTCCATGGACGTCCGCCCCTTCACACGCCCACTGCGCGCACTGGGCGGCGGCGCGCGCGCGCCGCCGCCGCACACTGCGTGGGCGTGCCCGCGGGTCGGGCGGACTCGATGTCCGCTCCTGACCCGCGATCGCCTTACAGAGCAGTAGAACGGGGAACCGCCGATGTAAACACGGCGGTTCCCCGTTCTGTGACAGGGGACAAACAGATCTACTGATCCCTGTCACTGGGATCAGTTAGATCTGTTATGTCCCGACCAGCCCATCCCCCCCACAGTTAGAACACACCCAGGGAACATTGTTAACCCCTTCACTGCCCCCTGCTGGTTAACCCCTTCACTGCCAATGACATTTATACAGT
>BLSH010281555.1:517546-536776 GCA_018402905.1 Glandirana rugosa | reverse complement strand
ACTTTTTCTCGGCCTAAGTGTTCGGGAAACATGTCTACTCTAACCTATGTGGCCGTTTATGTCCCACCCGGTAAATATACCTATGTGGAATTATTTTACCCTTACCAACCACTATAATTGAAGGACAAACACCGTGTAATCATATACACTCCCCCCTTTGAAAAGTTCTACCCACGAAGAGTGGGAGAAGAGGGTTGCATTGACAATCCAACACAATGGGCAGCAGATTGAACACATTTTATAAGTGGTCAGAAACTTGTAAATAACTAATGAAAGAATAAAGTTATGTTAAAACCAAGCACACCATTGTTTTTCTTGTGAAATTCCCAATAAGTTTCATGTGTCACATGACCCTCTTCCTATTGAAAAAACAAAAGTTGGATTCAAAATGGCCGACTTCAAAACGGCCGCCATGGTCACCACCCATCTTGAAAAGTTTCCCCCCTCACATATACTAATGTGCCACAAACAGGAAGTTAATATCACCAACCATTCCCATTTTATTAAGGTGTATCCATATAAATGGCCCACCCTGTATTTGCCGGTGTATCCAATCTCATCTGTACAAAGGGCTTGTGAATCCGGCTCTTTTTCAAGCATGGAGTACTCAGTGATGGCTCCTGTGATTGATTAAACTGTTGCTTTTTGATATGGAAATGTTTATACTTTAACTTGCTGCTGCCTATTTGCACTTTAATAAAGAGCGATACGGACTGAATTATTGGATTTACAAGTCATTTGTGCAGACGACCTTGGAAATACTGGAGAATTGACATGTCTAATTTATAACATTAGGTTGCTTCACTAAGCCTAAAAGTGAAAGAAAATTCCACATTTTGAGTTGCCACCAGAGTAAGAATAGAAATCTTCCAACTGAGACATTAGTTCTGGTGACAGCCAGGGAATTTCCTTACTTTGGAGAGATATCCTCTCACTTCCTGTTGTGGCATTGGGACAGGAAGTGAAGGGAAATCTGCCCAATGGGACACTAATGGCAAAAAAAGGAAAGGGGCAGGGGTTATAAACCTCCCTTATTCTATTCAAAATTAAAAAAAAAAAAAAGTTGAAGCTATAGTTCTACTTTAAAGTATTAAAGTAATTGTAAAGGCAGAAGGTTTTCCTTTTATGCATTTTTAATGCATTCTTAATTAATTCTTAATTCTTAATGCATTCTATACCTTAGACTCCATGCACACTGTATCTCAAAAACGACCGTTTTTGGTCGTTTTGGCGTTTTTTTTTAACAGCCCAAAAACGCCACTTTATTTTATCCTATGTGTCTCTTGCACATGGTTGTTTATTGTCTTTTATCAGCAGTGGCATTTTTGGGCTGTTATCAGAACGCCCTGAATTGGCGTTCAAAAGTCGTTCTCCTGACCACAAAAAACGCCAGACGCCGGTATATCGGCATTTGGCGTTTTTTGCAGTCAGTGGAAGTCAATGAAGGAAAAAAACGCCCAAAAAACGCCGGTAAACGCCAGCGTTTATCGGCGTCTGGCGTTTTTTGCAGTCCTCAATGGAAGCCAATGAAGTTAAAAAAAACGCCAAAAAACGCAGACGCCGAAAAACGCCGCTAAACGCTGCTTACAAAACACTGCAAATAGAACGTTTTGTGAGCAGCGTCTCCTGCCCCATGCTGAAAGAGTCCTATAGCGTCCAGTGTGCATGGAGCCTAAGGCCTCATACACACAGACTTTTTTGACGCCGGCGTTTTCTGGCGTTTTTTGCAGCTCTCCAGGTTAGTCAATGGACCCATAAAAACGCTGACGTTTTTGAGCTGTAGATGGCGTCGGCGTTAGTGAGCTGAAACTAGAACCCCGGCCAGCGCGTTCTGAGACTGTAACGTTTTGGCATTTTTTGACGCCGACGCCGCAAAAGGCCAACTGATATTGTACCGGCGTTTTTTGACGCCAACGTTTTTAGGTTGAAAAATAGCAGAGGGATGATTTTTTTTAAAAAACGCCTATTGACGCCGACGCTCACTAACGCTCACTAACGCCGATGCGTAACGCCAAAAAACCGCCGATTTTGTTCCTTGACTTCGGGCCCGACATTTTGTTTATTTTTTAAGAAAACATCCGTGTGTATGAGGCCTTAAAATAAAAAGCCTTCTGTGTGCAGCACTCTCCCTCAGCCCCCCTAAGACCTCATACACACGGATGTTTTTTGACGCCGGCGTTTTTTGCAGCTCTCCATGTTAGTCAATGGCCCCATAAAAACGCAGACATTTTTGAGCTGTAGATGGCGTCGGCGTTAGTGAGCTGAAACTAGAACCCACGGCCAGCGCGTTCTGAGGCTGTAACGTTTTGGTGTTTATTGATGCCGACGCCGCAAAACGCCAACTAACGCCAACTAATACTGTACCGGCGTTAACCGGCGTTTTATGACACCGACGTTTTTATGTTGAAAAATAGCAGAGGGATGATTTTTTAAAAAAAACGCCTATTGATGCCGACGCTCACTAATGCTGATGCATAACGCCGAAAAACGCCGATTTTTTTTTTTTTCCTTGACATCGGGCCCGACGTTTTGTTTATTTTTTTAGAAACGTCCGTGTGTATGAGGCCTAATACTTACCTGAACCCCATCTCTGTCCAGCAATGTCCACAAGTCCCTCGGCTGTCTGGGACTGTCCTGATTGGCTGGGACACAGCAGCGGAGCCCGCGGCTGTCAATCAAAGTCAGTTAGCCATACAGGAGAGAGAGGGGGCGGGGCCGGACGGCAGCTCTGTGTCTGAATGGACACGTGGAGCTGCAGCTCGGCTCGGGTGCAGATGCTTGCTGTGGGAGCACTTGACAGGAGGGAGGGGTCAGGAGCAGTGAAGAGGGACTGAGAAGAGGAGGAGCTGGGCTGCTCTGTGCAAATCCACTGCAACAGACAAGGTAAGTATAACATGTTTATTTTTTATTTTTTTTAAATGAGACTTTACAGTCAATTTAAACCTAAAAGCAAAAATGTATTATATTGCAGTTTACCAATTCTTAGATGTGATGGCTGCATTCGTTTTCTTTTTTAGGCTTTCTTTCTTTTTCACCTGGTGATCCTGCCAGTGAGTCTGTTGTTTTTTCCATATCCTTCAGATATAGCAAATAGAGGCATGAGATTGACAAGGGTGCTTATGGTTATTAGCGTTTATTTATTTATGTAAGACCCTTTTCCCAAAAGGAAAAAAACTGTTTGCTAATAAAGTGATTATAAAGTGTGAGCTGGAGTTTGGCTTAAATGTGTTAGTGTATCTAAATCTGATAGTCCATATATCACTCTCCACCCCCCCAGACTGACAATGCTGCTGTTCATAGGTACCCCTTGTGCTTCTTCATCGAGAGTGGGGGTACTCTACTACAGGAGGTGTTTTACTGGCCAGATCGCCAGGTGAAAACCGAGGGGGGGGGGAACACCTAAAAAAAAGAAAATTAATGCAGTCACCACATCTAATGAAAACATATTGGCTGGGATGTGGTTCCATGCGTGATCAAAGGCTATGTTTACTATAGGAGGACACTTTCCTAGCCTGTGGAACTTGGAATCGATCTGAGGGCATATACCTGAATAAACCCTATACTAGAGTTACACCCAAATGCGCTCAGCCTATCTCTTCTACTTATAAACTGTGGGGTCACTCTCCCAGATTAATATTCATATGAGATATGGTCTTTTCTCCCCTTCGGTCCAGCCTTTGAAGTTGGATAACCAATTCTGGAGGGTTCGAGCCAATATCTGGTCCAGTACCGGACTCCTCCTGATACAACTGATACCTGTTGTCAATGACTTGGAATTCCACGTTTTCCACTTTGTCTAATTGTTAGTCGTTTCCATGTTGCACCATCACTCTTCTACTTTCAAGGCTATCCAGCATCTACCCCATCTTGTCCTGATGAAGCAGATTTTTTGAAAGTGAAATGCGTTGACAGACCAACATGGAGGAGTATATGAGAACTTTCAAATAACATCAAATCAGAGTATCTGTAGCAGCGCTAAAACATCCCCAATGTTCATAAAAATACGTGATGAGTTCTTCAGGTAAATTAGCCACAGGTGATAGGAATTTTCTATGTGCACCTTCCACCATCACTTGAACACCACATGGAATAAATAGAATCCCCCTTTGGGGATGCACTTACCAGACCTAGGTAAGTGATAAGCCTTTGGAAGTACTAAACCAGGATCCTCATCCTCAGTATCCTGTTACCGCTAAGTGAGGCTAATCGCTTCCTCCAAACACCACTCAGTGCTTCAATCCTCGTCAAGTGTTCTTAACCAGCGTCTCTCCAATCTATTCCTTGGGTTTTTGATTGCGCCTCAGATATTTCCTGTAACTTGTTTTGTCCTTTCTTCCTTCCACGTCCTATCCTTTTATTTTTCCTTTTTGTTGGTGTGTGTGGTTCTGCAAGTTTTTTGGAGGAGTATATGGTTCTCCACCCTAGACATATACAAGAAATACCAATAATTGCGGACTTTCCACTATATCTAAGGGATCTTACCTCCATTCATGATCACATGGGTAGTACCTTTCCTTGATTAGTTGAGGGTGCTTGTTTGTTTATATGTTTCACATGTACATTTATCTTTTTTAAATATTTGTAATAAAGTTATACTTTTTAAATTATTTCTGGCTTGTGTTGTGCCCACAAAGTCCTGTCATTTTTTTTAAGTGAATTTTCTCTTCAATCCTTATCTATCCATTGGATGTTGTCATGATCCTCCCTTTCAATCAATTTTTAATTACATTTTGGAGAGGGGTTCCCCTTAAAATCCATACCAGGCCTGAAGGGCCTGGTATGGACTTTGGGGGGGGCGGGACCCCACACCATTTTTTTTAAAAATTTTGGTGAGTGGTTCCCCTTAAAATTCATACCAGACCTGAAGGGCCTGGTATGGACTTTGAGGTGGACCCCACACCATTTTTTTTTTAATTTTGGTGCGGGGTTCCCCTTAAAATCCAAACCAGACCTGAAGGGCCTGGTATGGACTTTGGGGGGGACCCCACACCATTTTTTTTAAATTTTGGTGCGGGGTTCCCCTTAAAATCCATACCAGACCTGAAGGGCCTGGTACGGACTTTGGGGGGGCCGCCACACAATTTTTTTTTTAAATTTTAGTGGAGTGTTCCCCTTTAAAATCGATGCCAGACTCATATCCGAACACACATATATATATATATACATATATATATATATATATATATATATATATATATATATTCTTGCACTAACTGTATATACTCTATCTACACTGTATCTATATACTGCATTGCCTACACGCCACTAACTAAACTGCCTAACCTCTCTCTATCTCCACGCTTTACACACTATATACAGCCACTGTGTATATATAGTGTGGGGTGCATGGTGCATGGTAGCCAATCAGCTTCTAACTTCATCTTGTTCAATTAAAATTTGCAAAAAATCTGGACGCTAATTGGTTTCTATGCACAGCTGCACCAGATTTCTCTCCAGTTCACTCTCCAGTTTTTGGTAAATCAACCCCAAGTCTGAAGCCATGTCCATGGACAGGAGAAGACCCTTGATGCACCGCTTCTTAAAGCAGACAATATTTAGGGCGTTGATGGTATTATCCCTCGCTATTTTACCTGAATTGAGCCCAACCTGATCAAGGCCCACAGGAGATGATAGAAATGTAATCAATTTGTTTGCCAGGATTTCAGCAAAAAAAACATAGTATCTACATTTGTTGAGCGTATTTATGAACAAATGAAACTGATAAAATGAACAAGAGTGAGATACTGTATAAAGAGGTGCTACAGTAATGTTTACCTTTAACATGCAGGTATGTGAGATCACGGACCAAACATGACATTGACATGAGGATTGGAATACATTCTGGCTCAGTGCTGTGCGGTGTGCTGGGACTTAGGAAGTGGCAGTTTGACGTGTGGTCGTGGGATGTGGATATCGCCAACAAACTGGAGTCAGGAGGAATCCCAGGGTGAGATATGCATTTTTTTAGGATAACTGATCAGGCAATGGCTCAACACTTCTTGGTAGTGTCAATTCTTGCCCACTCCCTCCCATGCCCATTATGTTCCTACTGGCCTATATATCGATAATGGGTTGCCTGTCTGGCCAATATAAATGTGTGGGGAAAATGGAGTGGACAGGCACGCTTCATTATTACCAGGCAGTGCCGAAGTGTTGCCCGATTACAGCCGGTGGCATTCATGCACTTTGGGGGCAGACTTATTTTAAAATGATGTAACGAATGGTAATGGGATGTGGATATCTCCAATTAGCTTAAATAAGAAGAAATCCCAGGGTAATATATGCATTTTTGTCAGGGATACCATATGCAGGTATCCAGCAGGGTTGGTCAGATCGGTTGACTGCACTTAAAGGAATCAGGACTAGGTGTCAGGTGAAAATATGAAAATATTTATTAGGCAAAAAACACACTTCCAACACCAAACACCAGCATAAATGAGCAAGTAAAAAATGAAAACACACCAAACCCCCAAAATAAACACCTAACTATCTGACTAACTAAATACAAGTGAAGAAAACACACACATATACAATAAGCAAACGGGGATACCAGATAAGGGGAACAGGGAGCCAGGTACTGGGAGCAGAAGGAGAGCAAGGGAGCAGGAAGCAGGTTCAGGAATCAGGTCTCTTGGTCTGGATCGCAGATCAGGGATCAGAGCAGGTCAGGTTCAGGCATGGACATGGCTTGCAGGGAAAATACCGAAGCATTGGGACAGGGAGCAAGGCGGGCTTATATAGACCCAGCAGACCCATCAGGTGCAGCTTAATGACCTGTATGCTCAATCTCCTGGGAGACACCCGCTGGCGGCCACCCGTACTACACCATTTGGTTTTCCAAACACTGCCACCAGCAGGTGACCCAAGCAAGGACACAGGTCCTGACAATTTTAAAGGACCTGATTGGGCAAAGCTTTGACTGTGTAGTAGTGTTGAAACTTGCCTGTTCCCTTCCACCCTTACTATACATTCCTGTTGGTCCATCACTATAATGGGCTGTCACAGCAGCCAGTAGGAAGGAGGCAGTAGGGGACAGTTTTGCCCAATCAGAAGGCCCGGCATGCAAGAGGTGTGGGGACAGAGGCTAGAGGTGTACCGCTAATACATTTTTCCTTTCTTTGTAGTTAGAGTGACTGAGCACTTTAAAAGTTGAGATGCCAGTTGCCCTTTTCTGATTGGCTCCCTTTTAGTTGTACAAATGACAATTTACACTTTACATTCACATCAGTCCCTGCCCTCAAGGAACTCACAATCTAAGTTTCCTATCTCACATACATGTATACCTATACCAAGGTCACTTTGTTTATGGAGCGTTAGAGGAAACTGGAGTATCCGGAGGAAACCCATGCAAGCTTAGGGAAAACATGCAAAGTCCATGCAGGTAGTGTCCTAGTTGGGATTCAAACTGAGGACCCCAGAGCAAACCACTAAACCACTGTGCAGCCCTACACATAACAGTGAATGCTGTAGTAATGATTAAAGCTGAATTCCAGGTATGGCATGTTTTACATTGATGAGCTTGGACTAATGTAAGAATGTATGTCCCATAACTGTGGGATCCCCGTGTAGCTGGAAATCACTCTAGATTGCTGCTAGTTTTTGAGTCCCGTGCCAAGCAGCTGCACTTCTGATCAGCCCATCTATTACGTGCGCACGGGCGCCGCCCCCCCATCCATGCATCCAGCCCCCTGATCTACATGCAGCGCGCCTGATGCATGGATTCCAAGGGGCGGTGTATGCTTTTTTAAGCACGTGATTGGAGCCAGAGGCTCTAATAGGCTTCAAAAAAGGTGCGCTCGGGCGCAAAGTTGTGTGACAATACCAAATTAATATCTGCTATTTTCACACTGATTCTCCCCCATCCAATCAGGAAGTCCAATTGGCCGAAAGGAGAAGCATTCTGATTGGATGCCGAGGAGTGTGGGGGGAGGAGGGAGGAGACGGAAGCCACAGTGATGCCTGCGGAGGACAGCAGGGAAAGGGAAAGCCGTCCATGATGCAGAGGAGGAGAGCAGGGGAAGGAGAAGTGCTCAGGTGTTTCTGATGACCCGACCGACCAACCACCAGCCACCACTGCTACTGATTACTGAACACAGGAGGTCGCCCGCTTGGCACATGCTCCATTAAGAGAACATTGTCTCATTGAATACAAATTACTCTTTGATTATACAAGGTGGAGATCCTGCTCAATCTCTCCACTTTATCATTGACAAAAATGCAAAATGTTCCCTCAATGGTACTCATGTCTAGTGACTGTGTTCACAGTGCACCTTTTTAATAAAGAGAAACCCCTGGAATAAGTTTCCAGTGTCAGGGAATTCTTGCTAAAATTTACTATATCTACAACTCATGAAACATTAGTGTGATGATCAGTGGGAAGAATGTTCCTTATACTTGTGGTCACCAGGAATAAGTATCCCCTTACAGATAGCAAAAAAAGATCAATGGTGTCAGTGGGAACTTATCTGAGAGGCAGAACCTACTCGTTGCTCAAGGAACCCTTAGCAACCTCTAGAGAAACCTTAGGGTTCCATGGAACCCTGGTTGAGAAACCCTGTTCTAGAAGGATCTGCAGTTATGGCACATACAGTACATACTTACAAGCTAGTCTAATGTAACTTTGTAAAAATTGGCATACCTAGAATTCATGATACATTTGTATGATGGTCCGTGGGAAGAATGCTCCTTACGCTTGTGGTCATGAGAACCAATTACCCCCTTCAGATAACTAAAAAGATCAGTGGTGTCAGTGGGAACTTATCTGAGAGGCAGAGATTGCTCATTGCTCAAGGAACCCCTAGCAACCTCTGGAGGAACCCTAGGATCCCATGGAACCCTGGTTAAGAAACCCTGTTCTTGAGGGACCCCACAGTTATAGCACATGCATATTTACATTGGTCCAAGCTGCACCAATGTAAGTGTGTAAAAATTGCCATACCTAGAATTCAGCTTTAAGTAATCTTTTTCTACTTGGTTTGCAAAATGTTATATTTTGGTTTCATATATGGCAATACAAATTCCCCAATTATTAAACACCGCAAAATCACAGAAGACTGGCGGAAATTGACATTTGGTGCAGTCATACATGCTTTGGTGTCTGAAATGTATTTCCTTTGTTTTAAAGGAGAATTCACATATCAAAAGCTTCTCTTGATTGCCTTAATGGAGATTACAATGTCGAAGAAGGCCATGGCAAAGAAAGGAACGAGTTTTTACGGAAACATAATATTGAAACCTACTTGATCAAACAACCGGAGGAGAACTTGTTAACCCTGCCGGAAGACATTGTGAAAGAGTCGGTGAGCCCGACGGATCGGAGGAACAGCGGGGCCACGTTCACAGAGGGATCCTGGAGCCCGGAACTCCCTTTTGATAACATTGTCGGCAAACAGAATGTAAGTTCAACTTTTCTGTAATGTCAACCGGCATAAGTCATGCTTGAGTGAAGCTCTGTAATGGGAGCCTCAGAGGAACTGGATCCATCTTTAACCTTTTCTCTAACACGAAACGTCAAATCATTATGTAAACCCTCCCGAGGACAGAATTAACCTACAGAATTTATCAACAGAAATGCCAGACCTAGCTAACATACCAAAATGGAATGCCCGCCAATTTGAACGATCAATCGTATATATTTATATAGTGTAACCCCCACCTTTAAGGGAATATGTAATATTCTGATGCAGGGCAATGAAATATTTCATTGTTTAAAGGGTATTATATATGTTTTGTTCAGCCTATAGAGAGGTATATGCTGTGCTCCGTGTGAAATGTTCACGTTTTACTTGTTGCCGTTGGGTCTTTCTACGGTTATCCATGGGAGACTGGAATGTTCATGCAGTAACAACATTCTGTAGCATCAAAAATAACTAAATAATTTAGATGCTACCTACTGTGCAAAATGTATCCTTCAAGAGCATATGCAAGCTTAAAGTGTATATAAAGCCAAAACTTTAACATAGGGAAGGGTTAATATCCCTGTCCAAGTTTTTATCTCCATTTGTGTCCCCACTTGGGAGGTTCACCTGCTCAATTTATTCCAGTGGCTATTTCCCCTGGGGCTGAAATTAAAGTTTATGTAAAAATCATGATATAAAACCCAAACACTTTTTTGAAATGTCAAATAATAAAGAATTACTGTAAAAAAACATAAAGAAGGCACCTTTTTTAACTTTTATTCAGTGGTCACATGACCAAGGCCATTCTACCCATCATCTTACTGGGTCTGGGGGATGAGGCTCCATTGATAGAGGGCAGTGAGTGGCATAGCATAAGGGATTTAAGATGAATTTATTATCATTCTACAGGGTGGGCCATTTATATGGATACACCTTAATAAAATGGGAATGGTTGGTGATATTAACTTCCTGTTTGTGGCACATTAGTATATGTAAGGGGGGAAACTTTTCAAGATGGGTGGTGACCATGGCTGCCATTTTGAAGTCAGCCATTTTAAATCCAACTTTTGTTTTTTCAATAGGAAGAGGGTCATGTGACACATCAAACTTATTGGGAATTTCACAAGAAAAACAATGGTGTGTTTGGTTTTAACGTAACTTTATTCTTTCATGAGTTATTTACAAGTTTCTGACCACTTATAAAATGTGTTCAATGTGCTGCCCATTGTGTTGGATTGTCAATGCAACCCTCTTCTCCCACTCTGCACACACTGATAGCAACACCACAGGAGAAATGCTAGCACAGGCTTCCATTATCCGTAGTTTCAGGTGCTGCACATCTGGTATCTTCACAGCATATGATTTTTTTATGGTTTTTATGGTCATTAAAAACCAATACCGGGTGAGCTGCTCCTTCCAGGAGGTACCGACATTCCTCCAAAGCCGACTTGATGGCCAGCAATTCCCTATCATAGTTCCAGCAAGATGGTGCACCACCACATTATGGGTGTCAGGTTCGAGCATTCCTAGATGAACAGTTTCCTGGAAAGTGGATTGGTCGTCGTGGGCCAGTTGAATGGCCCCCAAGGTCTCCCGATCTGACCCCCTTAGACTTTTATCTTTGGGGTCATCTGAAGGCAATTGTCTATGCTGTGAAGATATGAGATGTGCAGGACCTGAAACTACGGATACTGGAAGCCTGTGCTAGCATTTCTCCTGTGGTGTTGCTATCAGTGTGTGAAGAGTGGGAGAAGAGGGTTGCATTGACAATCCAACACAATGGGCAGCACATTGAACACATTTTATAAGTGGTCAGAAATTTATAAATAACTCATGAAAGAATAAAGTTATGTTAAAACCAAGTACACCATTGTCTTTCTTGTGAAATTCCCAATAAGTTTGATGTGTCACATGACCCTCTTCCTATTGAAAAAACAAAAGTTGGATTAAAAATGGCTGACTTCAAAATGGCCGCCATGGTCACCACCCATTTTGAAAAGTTTCCCCCCTCACATATACTAATGTGCTAATGTGCCACAAACAGGAAGTTAATACCACCAACCATTCCCATTTTATTAAGGTGTATCCATATAAATGGCCCACCCTGTATATTAAAATCATAAAATGAAATATAGATGTATCCCCAGCATATAAAAACACCCCATATTTCACATAAAACATCCGCACAATTAATAAAGTAGACACCCCTAAATCTAGTCTATCTCAAAACCCCTCCAGAATTCAAGAGCTGTACGAACCAGGCGAAGAAGCTATTTTGAAGCCTGGGGGTGCTGGAGCCAATGCTCCTTAAGGCCCCATTCAGATATTGCGTTGCGGGTACGGGTGTTCCCCTCTGCGATTCAAATGTATTTCCATGTGGTGCGCATAGGGCAGCCCATTTACTTCAATGGGCTGCCCTATACGCGCTTGTCGCCGAAAAGAGGCTCCTGCTCCTTTTCAGATGACAAGCTTAGCAAGATTTTTAAACTTGGGTTTTGCCGTGCGATTCTGTCATGCGATAATTGCAGCAGAATCGCACCACACTTTGGGTGTCATTAGGCATAATGGCACCCAAGCGCTCTTCACACATTTTGCTACAAGTTGAAATTGCCACGATTCTGCCCGCAATTTCAAATCGCCTAATGTGAACGGGGTCATACTGCCTAGGCAGCAGTCTAAACAAAGCGTTACAACTAAGGTGACAACCATCATTTATGGTACTGTGGGCTCTCTAGAGACATCAACCTTTCCCCTATTCCTCAATAATAGAAAGATCCACCCCCGTAATCATTTTATCACCCTCTGTAAGGCATTTTTATCATGGACTATGCACAACCATTGCCACAAAGAGATGTGATAAGTCAACACACTTTCAATGGCAACCTTGTAGAAGTTGAGGAGGCCCCGCTTTTAAAATCTGGCCTTTGCTAGCTTCCTTGGTAAATGCAATCTCTGATGAGCTCTGCCCACCAGGTAAAATACATGCCCTGTCCATGACAAGTCCTTCATAAGAGTTGTTCCTGGGAAATGGAACTTCTGTACCCTTTCTACCTCCATCCCACCAATCACAACATAACTAATTCCCCTACTTCTCCTAAATTCTACTTTTTATCTCCTTAGTCTTAGCCTCATTTGAAGAGGTTCCAAAGGTAAAACATTTTTTTACCTTAACACTTTCCCACCATCAAGGTATAAAGCATTTTGCCACTTGCTGTGCCCCCCCCCCAAATACTTACCTGTATTAATCCATCCCTGTGCCCAACTGCTCTGGTCATCTCTCCTCTCTCTCTCTCTCTCTCTCTCTCTCTCGTCACTCCAGTTGGTTTGGCAGTGGAAGTCATTGTCTCCTGCTGCAGTCAGTCACATCCTGTGAGCAGAGAGTGAGGGGCATGTCTGTGTGTGTTTATGGACGCACACAGCCCGGCTCAGGATCGAGCCCGCATGTCTGCTTTCAAAGCAAGTGCTTGCTATGGGGGCAGACACAGAAGAGGAGGAGCCAAGATCTCCGGTGGGGGACCCCATTAGAGGAGGTATGGGGCTTCTCTGTGCAATAGGTGAGCATAACATGTTTATTATTTTAACAAAAAATATGCCTTTAATCATAAATTATTCTCCTTGCACCAGTCCACTAGGCCCTCTATTTCCTTCTAATATACAGATTTTAGCCATCCCATATTCTACCAACGACCATGATGTCAGCAGGTGAATATGTTCCCCATCTTGCTACTTTGCGTTTCACAGGCCCATGTATTGACAGTAAGGATGCAGCTAAGAGCTGCTGTCAATCAAGCAGATAAGAGCTGGTGGGGGGAATCAGGCAGACTGATCACGGAACTACATGCATGCTGCGTGTCAGCACAGCATCCTGTAATTTGGATTAGATGCTGAGGGACACAGATTGACCATGCCAGCCCAGATCTACTGGGCATTTGACCAAAAACTACATGTTTGGTAAAAAATGCTAAAGGAAGGCAAAAGGAATAAATGTCTCTGAAAAAAGGCAGATGCACAAGATTTATTATTGATAAAGGAATGGATTAATGGAATATCAGTAATAAGGTTTACATACTGTTTAATAGGCAATCCAAAACTGTGAGTGGTCACCAAAACAGGAATAGAGGGGAAATCTTGTGGACAATGTGGACACTTGTTTGAGTGACAATTAACTCTCCCCAAATGGGCAGATGGGAAAAATGTTTTTGCTTTAAATAAGCCATAAGAAAACAAGAAAGGCAATAATACGGTTTGATATGTCAAAGATGATATATATATGTTTGACCATTCTTCCAGAAGCGCATTTGTGAGGTCAGGCACTAATGTTGGACGAGTAGGCCTGACTCACTGTTTCCGCTCTAATTCATCCCAAAGGTGTTCTATCAGGTTGAGGTTAGGACTCTGTGCAGGCCACTCAAGTTCCTCCACCCCAAACTCGCTCATCCATGTCTTTATGGACCTTGCTTTGTGCATTGGTCCAAATCATTTGATGGATTGGGGATTATGGTGTGGGGTTGTTTTTTAGGGGTTGGGGTTGGGCTTGGCCCCTTAGTTCCAGTGAAGGGAACTCTTAAGGTGTCAGCATACCAAGGCTTTTAGGACAATTTCATGCTTCCAACTTTGTGGGAACAGTTTGGGGATGACCCTTTCCTGTTTCAATATGACTGCGCACAAATGCACAAAGCAAGGTCCATAAAGACATGGATGAGCAAGTTTGGGGTGAAGGAACTTGACTGGCCTGCACAGAGTCCTAACCTCAACCTGATAGAAGACCTTTGGGATGAATTATAGCGGAAACTGCGAGCCAGGCCTTCTCCAACATCAGTGCCTGACCTCACAAATGCGCTTCTGGAAGAATGGCCAAACATTCCCATAGACACACTCTTAGGGCTAGGTTTCCTGCATCTAATTCACAATAGCAGGAGATTGTGACCAGCTCTCAGGAGCCGGGTCACACATCTCCACTGCGGCTCTGGTGCGAATTTGCACGGGGTCCTGTGCGTCTTTTGGTGCATTTTAGGTCCGAATTCAGCCCACAATTCGGGCTGAAATTGGACCTGATACGGTGAATGGGGACGCACCGGACCCCTGCTGGGAGCCGCATCAGCATTAGATGTGAACCCAGCCTAAACCTTCCCAGAAGAGTTGAAGCTGTTATAGCTGCAAAGGGTGGGCCAACTCAATATTGAACCCTGCAGACTAAGACTGGGATGCCATTAAAGATCATGTGCGTGTAAAGGCAGGTGTCCCAATACTTTTGACAATATAGTGCAGATTTACTAAGCTTATTGTTGGAGTACATAAAATACTTCAGGGAGAATGAAACCAACTAGCAAAAGGGGGAATCCTGTCACTCAAGGTCCCTAAACATATAAGAAGGCAGTAGAAAATGGAGCCAAGCACCTACCACTCATGACTGAAATGTACATTATGGGAAGATTTGGTATAAATAAGTAATGTGCTCTCTTCTTTAAAATCTTTAAAAAAGATGTAACTGCACATCACAGAAATTGGCAGTTGGGCTGCAGGCTCATGTCAAATGTTCAGCTCTAAAATTTTAAGTGGGACTTGACACCATGCCCACCTCTCCAGGGATTGGATTGATAATGCTCTTTTCTGGCACTCACTGGAAAACAAGCATATGTTCAAGCATCCTTGAATTTTTATGGGACATCTATGATAAGTGTACCACCTTCCTCCTCCCTGTGGCTTCTTCATCAATTTTTGAAACATAATTTCAGATGCAGACATTGGGGTGGATTTACTAAAGGCAAATAGGCCGTGCACTCTTTTTCAAGTACAGGTAAATGTTGTAAAGCTCTGCTGGTTTCCATCAGCCAATCATGTGCAAGCAAAAATATTTTTTCTTTTTATTTTCCTTTTACCTGATTGGGTGTTCTTTACAAAGTGAAGCTTTACCATATTTACATTTACACCTCCCAGTGAGTTGGGGAGACAGTTTCCCCTATGTAGGGAGAAGGAGATACAGCCTCCCCTATGCAGGAAGAAAGAGAGACAGCCACCTCCATGCAGGGAGAAGGAAAGAACACCTCTTACCCACAAGGAGAAGGGGAGCATATCTCCTCCATGCAGGAAGCTGAAGACACAGCCTATCACCTTGCAAGAAGTAGTAGAGACAGTCTCCCCCATGCAGGGAGAAAGAGAAACCCTCCCCTATGCAGGGAGAAGGAGAAAATGCCACCCCCATGCAAGAAGAAGGGTGAGTACCTCCCCCTGCAAGCAGATGGAGAGAATGCCTCCCCGATACAGGGAGGTAGAGAGTCAGCCTCCCCATGCAGGGAAAAGGACATAAAACCTCGCCCATGCAGGGAAAAGGAGAGAGGCTACCCCATACAGGGAGTAGGAGAGAAAGCCTTCCCCCATGCAGGGAGAATAAGAGAAAGTCTCCTCCATGCAGGGAGAAGGAAAGAACACCTGTTACCAACAAGGCGAAGGAGAGTACACCTTCCCCATGTAGGGAGTTGGAGAGACAGCCTATCCCATGCAGGAAGAAAGAGAAAAATCCTTCCCTATGTAGGGAGAAGGAGAAAATGCCTTTCTCATGCAAGGAGAAGGGGTGAACACCTCCCACTGCAAGCAGATAGAGACAATGCCTCCCCCATGTAGGGAGATGGAGAGACAGCCCCCCCATGCAGAGAAAAGGAGAGAACGCTTCTTCCATGTAGGGAGAACGAATGAGAGCCTCGCTCATGCATGGAAAAGGAAAGACAGCCTCCCCAATGCAGGGAAAAGGAGAGAAAGCCTCCCCAATGCAGGGAAAAGGAGAGAAAGCCTCCCCTATGCAGGGAAAAGGAGAGAAAGCCTCCCCTATGCAGGGAAAAGGAGAGAAAGCCTCCCCTATGCCGGGAAAAGGAGAGAAAGCCTCCCCTATGCCGGGAAAAGGAGAGAAAGCCTCCCCAATGCAGGGAAAAGGAGAGAAAGCCTCCCCTATGCAGGGAAAAAGAGAGAAAGCCTCCCCTATGCAGGGAAAAAGAGAGAAAGCCTCCCCTATGCAGGGAAAAAGAGAGAAAGCCTCCCCTATGCAGGGAAAAGGAGAGAAAGCCTCCCCCATACAGGGAGAATAAGAGACGCCCTCCCCCATACAGGGAGAATAAAAGACAGCCTCATCCATGCAGGGAGAGTAAGGGAAAGTTTCTTCCATGCAGGAAGAAGGAAAGAACACCTGTTACCGACAAGGAGAAGGAGAGTACACCTTCCCCATGTAGGGTGTTGGAGAGGCAGGCTATCCCATGCAAGAGACAAAGAGAAAAACCTTCCCTATGTAGGGAGAAGGAGAAAATGCCTTCCCCCATGCAAGGAGAAGGGGTGAACACCTCCCCCTCAAAGCCGATAGAGAGAATGCCTCCCCCATGCAGAGAGATAGAGAGACAGCCTCCCCTATGCAGAGAAAAGGAGAGAAAGCCTCCCCAATGCAGGGAGAAGGAAATAAAGCCTCCCCCATGCAGGGAGAATAAGAGACAACCTCCCCCATGCAAGGAGAAGGAGAAAAAGTCCCCCTCCCTACCAATGCAGGGAGGAGGGAAAAGGAGGAAGCTTCCCCCATGCATGGGCAGGAGAGAAGAGTGATGCAAAGGGTAGTACGTTAGCAATCATTGGATTGCCCTTGGTAGTGGAAAATAAAGTTAATTTATTTTTCATGAAAAAGTATATATACAACAACAAAATTGTGCCTATAAAGTGAACCTGTCCCCGGTTGCACATCAAACATACATGTAACTGCAAGCCCTGAACATTATTGCTGACTGGCAGCTGAGATAAAATTGAATTACACTAGAATACACCTAGTAAGATATCATTTTCAGTAAAGTATTACAGGTCTGTACTGAGCCACAGACTGCTTTGAGAGAAAAACAGCAAAGTAAAATGACTGTGCAGCACCACTCAGCAGAAAGCATAGCATGTACATAAAACATGCAAACATAGCTTCCCATATGTACATAAAACATGCAAACATAGCTTCCCATATGTACATATAACATGCAAACATAGCTTCCCATATGTACATATAACATGCAAACATAGCTTCCCATATGTACATAAAACATGCAAACATAGCCTCCCATATGTACATAAAACATGCAAACATAGCTTCCCATATGTACATATAACATGCAAACATAGCTTCCCATATGTGCATATAACATGCAAACATAGCCTCCCATATGTGCATATAACATGCAAACATAGCTTCCCATATGTACATATAACATGCAAACATAGCTTCCCATATGTACATATAACATGCAAACATAGCTTCCCATATGTACATATAACATGCAAACATAGCCTCCCATATGTACATATAACATGCAAACATAGCTTCCCATATGTACATATAACATGCAAACATAGCTTCCCATATGTACATATACAATTACACATCATACATAAAGTGATTATTTCAAATATTGATACACATCAGTAAAATACTGTATATTTACATTACGTTAATAACATATATTACAGGAAAAGTGTCCTTTATGTGGTGGAAATGATCCTTTGTGAAACTGTTTATTTTTATGTTTAGTGTTATATATAGTATTGTCCCCTAAAGTGTGTGTTTGTTAAAGGGTTGTAAAAAAAATTACATAATACAAGGAGCAGTAATGCATAATGGCCCAAAATAGCCAATCTGTTATCATCTTATGTTAGTCTGCCTCGACCAGACTGCTAAAAGCCCATCAGTGATTGGTTGAGAGGGTTCACAGCATGGTTTTGCTCTTGGCACCATGTTATAAGACAAGTACCTTGTATGTCCCGATGTCTCTTGTTTACCTGTTCTGACATAATGAGCGCATGATTTGCCGATTGTAATGGGTTGTTTGCTGCATGGAGCATGTTTCTGTTGAACCTCTGTTGTTTTTGCTTATCTTTTTATATGCATTGTTTATGCTTGTGGTTTTATTGCATGTCATCCTTTGCAATGTTATACTGTTATGTCTATGACCGGTAACTACTATGTTATGGTTTCCATGTCTCAGCAGCTAGGGGTTGTTCTTTGTAAGATGTCTTTGGGTTTGTGCGATACAGATAGCAACACACAAAACCAATGGCTGATCAAAAGTCTTCCTTCACTGATATCGCTAAATTTAAACTGTATCATTTCTTTTTCACTGTTATATTATTTATTAATTACAGATATTTTTAAAGCACTGGCAGTTTGTGCAGCACTTTACATAATATACATTAACAGCAATCCCTAGCTTCAAGGAGCTTACAATCTAAGGTCTCTATCTATAATCGAAGGCTAGTTTGGACAGGAGCCAATTAACCTCTCAGTATGTCTTTGGAGAAACATGGAGTACATGAAGGAATTCCATGCAAGCACAGGGAGAACATCCAAACCCCATGCAGATAGTGTCCTGGTTGGGATTCAAACCAAGGACTCTAGTACTGCAAGGCAGAAGTGCCAACTGCCAAGCCACTCCTGCCAGGCTCCTGTCTAAGGCCAGTTTAGACAGGAGCCAATTAACCTGCCAGCATGTCTTTGGACTATAGGAGGAAACTGGAGCATCTGGAGGAAACCCACTAAACATACAGGGAGAACATACAAACTCCTGGTTGGGATTCAAGCCAAGGACTCCAGTACTGCAAGGCAGCAGTGCCACCCATTAAGCCACTATGCCCATGCATAGTTAAACTCCAGGAAAATAGCTGTACCATATGAAAAAAGTTTATGGACACCCGACTATGACCCTTATATAAGCTTGTTGGACATCCTTTTCCAAAACTATGGCCAATAATTTTAAGATGCCCCTTTACAGCTCTAACAGCCTCCACGGGACACGAACGTACCTTAAGGAAGTACATGAGGTAC
>BLSH010281555.1:502666-516721 GCA_018402905.1 Glandirana rugosa | reverse complement strand
CGATTAGTTTATACGTTATGTAAATGGGATTCCGTTGTTACGAAACATATATCCTCATTTTAATTTTACCATGACATTTCTTTTAAACATTTAAGACGTATGTTAACATAAGATAAGACATACAAAGGGATACATAACGTGTGACGTGAGTAACACGTGTACCGTGTTTATCCGAGGTACATGTGACCTACAATTTTTTACTAGCCTTTTACAGTCATCGAAACATCACTCAGAAAGTCGAAAATAGTCTCAATTACGTGATCGCAAAAAGTCGCAATCGCAAAAAAAAAAAAAAGTCACCTAGGTTTTGTTGGTTTTTGCGACCACTCGTTACAAAAACTCGCAAAAATTCGAAGGTAGCAAAAAACACCAGTCTTCTCGCTGAGAACTTGCGGTTACGATGGAAGCTTAAAAACGCTCAAAAACATTGCTCACCAGCGTTTTTGGTTGTTTTGGATCCACTGAAAAAAAAAAAAAACGCTAACGCTGAAAAACGCTAGTGCATTAACTCTGATAAAAGCTGAAAGACTCACTACAAAGCTACTGACATTTTCCGATCATTTTTTAACATCCAGTGTACATGGAGCCTATTTGTGCCATGTGCACAATGAGTGCAGTGTGCAATACATAGGGAAACATACAGAATAGAATACAATTGTATGCAGAATTTACAAATTTTCTTTACAGTACCATTTTAATTTTACTCCTATATACAAAGCATTGTTGCCTTAGGGTAAATGTATTGCATATTTGATTAGCTGGGTCGGTGTTGGAGATTTTGCTCTCAGTGCGTTTCATAGGTAGACTCTGCTTCTTCAGAAGACTGATAAATGCCGTTTTCAAAATTCTGTGCCTACAAGACGCATATTTGCTAAAAATGTGAGGGACACAGAGGGGAAAGGACCGCCAAAGATCACTACAGACATCAATATGGCAATATTCTAATTAACACATTAAGATAAACTTCTGTATTAACATGGGGATATAAGACTTCTTCCCCAGCTCCTTCCACATCCATATAATACAATGCATTGCATCAAAACGGAAGCTAAAGGGTTGAAGTATCCTGGTGCAATCCCAAACTTTGAGGCTGGATTCACACTGCAGATGGATTTGGCTGACAGCAGGGGTCTAGTGCGTCCCTGTTCTCCGTTTCAGGGATGAATCAGGCCCAAATTTTTGCCTGAATTCGGACCTGAAACAGAGCCAAAGATGCAAAGGGCCCCTGCGCAATTCGCTGCACAGCTGTTCCGGAGATGTATGTACCGGCTCCATTGAGAGCCGGTCACAATCTCCTGTCATGCGAATTGGATGCAGAGAAACCCACATCCAGTTCTCACTAATATGAACCTAGTCTAAAGGTCTAAGATGATATACAGGGGTATAAAGGGTACAAGGATTACAAGGGTAGCTTAGGTCCTGATGGTCCCTCCTTTTCACCAGCTTGTGTGTTACTTTCACTAGTTCAGAATCTTTTACCCTTATTCCTTAACCAGTACCCTTCACTGGAAACACCTGAACTCAATAATTTGGAGGCTTTTCCGCATTCTTTAGCCATATAGGTGGATGTGAAGGTCAGGCATCCTCATCCTTTTGACCATATAGTGTAACATCTGCACATCTGTAAATATAATGTATATAAATAAGCAGTACATACTGTATATGTGACACATTTTACCTGCCAAAGGATTTGTAGTTCCCTACAAGCACTCTAATCATCCAGACAGCGCTGCCTGATGGCACAGCCAGGTCCTGAACTCCCTGCAGACTGCTCTGCAATTTAGCAAAAAAGTTTAATCTGGGAACCCCCACCCCCTGAAGGAGGAGCAACAGTATACAGATGAGGTCATTTCTGCTCTCTACCCTCTTGTAGGCGTTTTATGGTGTTTTACTGACAGCATGTTGCAAATCAATAGAGCCTTAATTGGCTTAGAGCAGTGGTCTCCAAACTGTTGCCAGATGTGTCTCTTTGCTTGCCTTTATCTGGCCTTGGGGCGCTATTCCTCCCACTGATACAAGGTACTATTCCCAAAACCAGCAATGTGGCACAATTCCTTCCAACAATGGGACACTATTATATTCACTGATAAAAATCATGAAACACTATTCCTCCCACTGATACAAGGTACTATTCCCAAAACCAGCAATGGGGCACAATTCCTTCCAACAATGGGACACTATTATATTCACTGATAAAAATCATGAAACACTATTCCTCCCATTGACACCAACAATGGGACACTATTCCTCCCACTGACACCAATGATGGGGCACTATTCCTCCCCCTGATACCAACAATGGGCCATTATTCCACCCACTGACACCAACAATAGAGCACTATTGCTTCCGCTGACACCAGTGATAGGGCAGTATTCCTCCACGTACTGCCCACAAGCATTATGTATTTTTTTTTACCCTGAGGCATTGTTTACCCCCACTGGCACTTGCATATTTGGTACTCCATAAACCCAAGATAATATCAACGTGCTTGCAAAAAAACTGGAAACCTTAGTGACAAAAAAATTAAGTAAAACAAATGCAATTAAATCTCTATTAGATCAAACGGACAGCAGCATTTAAGTCACCAATTCCAAAAAGTGCGCTATTCTTGTTCTAGGTATAAGGTAATAAATCACATAAGAGACACAATAAAAGTGCATTAAACATATGATGAGCTCATCCTAAATTGACATATCTGTGCAAATAAAGTCCATATAAAGTGTGCAAACACTGTGCAAATAAATATATTATGAAATGTTATATATATATAGTGCAAAAAGGTTCTCAGATCTTCTAAACTTCAATAGTCCCTCTTTCTTTGCCATGAAGGAATGATGGTTACCTGCACCACCAAAGAAAGAGAGCTCCCAAAACGAATCACCAAATGAGCTCCTTACCAGCTGCTCTGATCCCGCAAGGAGATCATCAGACCCTTGGCTGTATAGCAGCCACACCACGATCTTGCATGCAAAGGTTCCACAATCTCTTAAGCCAAGACTCCATGGAGAAAGTTAAAGCACAGAGGAAAATTCACATAGTGTAATAATTCACCAAAATTTAACAAATTGATAAAATCACACTTACAACTTTGAAGGAATTACACAGCATGTTACAAGCAACCAGCAAGTCCAAGCGGTCAGTCCGACTTGTGGAATAATGTCACATGTGAGGCCCCTCCCAACACGCGTGTTTCTCTGTAACCAGCGTAGTCTGGGGATATGAGGCTATTTGGTACACCCGCTTTTCACAATTCTGCCCCTCTAAAGTCTAAGGCTGGGTTCACATCTATGCAAATTGGATGCGGGTTTCCCCACATCCAAATCACATAGCAGGAGATTGTGACCGGCTCACAGGGCTCCTGTGCGAATTGCACAGGAGCCCTGTGCATCTTTGGCTCTGTTTCAGGTCTGAATTCAGCCCAAAATTCAGGCTGAAATCGAACCTGAAACCAGTGGCGGCTCATCCATAGAGGGCGCATGGTCGCGGCCCCCCTATCCATGCATCCGGCCCCCTCATCTACATATCAGGGCGCTGGACTATGTATTCCAATGGGGGGGAGTGTTTGCTTGAAGCACGTGATTACAGCCAGAGGCTTCAATAAAGGGTGGGCTCTGGGTGCAGAGCACTGCACTCCAATCCCACCCAATTGTGTGACGATAGCAAATAAATTTTCGCTATTTTCACACTAAAGTTCCTCCCCACCAATCAGGAGGCAGATAGTGAGACCTTTTTCCTGATTGGCCAAAGTGCCAGGCAATCCTATTGGGTGCCTAGCGCTTAGGCGGAAGAGGAGACACCAGAGCCGCCGCTGCCCGCACTCCAGGAGAGGGAGAGGATACCACAGTCCACCACATGAGCGTGTAAGCGCCAAACCACCTGTGGGGGGTGGAGGTGCTGTAAGTGCCGCGCCGCCTGCCACTCCTATTGGGGGGGGTTTGCTGTCAGTGCCGCGCTGCCCGGGGCGGGGGTTTGGTGTTGCTGTCAGTGCCACACTGCCGAGGGGTGGTGTTGCCTGTGAACCCACTGCCTGAAGCGGTGAATGGAGACGCACTGGATTCCTGCTGTGAGCCTCTGCAATCTCCAGTGGGAACAGTAAACTAACCCTTTGTTTGGAGTCTGGAGACCCCTGGCTTAGAGTGTTGACCTTCTTGTTTCCGGGGCTATGTGCTGCCCTGTAGGGGATTACAGATTGCCCAAATTCTTAGGCTGGTTCTAAGTTTAATACGTTTATTGATTGTTTGGAATGTATAGCTAGATTAAATGGTTGGTTTATGCAATGTGTTTTTTTTTTTTTTTGCCTGAAGTTTTGGAACAAAATTGTACTGTACCCACTATTAAAATGAAGCCTTCATGTAACAAAGTTCTGTTCTCTGTTTCTATAAAACTCTTGAAAGTGGGTGTAAATTACATTGGTTGGTATCATTAGGAGTACAAATTATCTAGGTTTTTTTTTTTTGCTAGAGTATTTGTGTTGTTTGAGAAACCAATCTCCTGTGCAAAAATCCACACCAATAACACAATTATTGGGAGCTGCAGCTCATGTACGTTATCTGGGAATAGACAGCTAAATCCAGTTGGGTTCATTAACTTTTTCCAACTAAACATATAGGTTATTTTTTTATCAGAAATAACCAGGCATGTTTTTATGAACAGCTCGGAATGTGGGGAAAACAGATTACACAACACCTTAGCATTGGCAAATATATCTGAAAATGCTTTGAACAGGGAAAAGCAAGTCCGGAGCCTTTATGAGAACATTAAAGAGACCTTTGCCTGGGGTTTACTATAGAAATAAAAAATAATTAGTTCAGGCTAGGGGCTGTAAGATATATGGGTGTTTCAAGGTACCTAGTAGTCGCTTAGAAGAGGAGGTGTTTACAGATCAAGATGTCCCTATAAACCAGGCAGTAATGTGTCTATGTTGAAAATATCTGCCATACCATCATGACCACTGACAGGTCAAGTGAATAACATTGATTATCTTATATTAGGCAGAAAGTAGTGTTACACACCAAGGCTGGCCCAAGACTTTGTGCTGCCTGGTTCCAAGAATGAATGAAATGCTGCCCCCCCCCCCCCCAAAAAAAAAAAATCACGCCCACTGAAAGGCCCCCACATCTATTCTTTTATATCATAATAATTAAAACTAATATTACACTTATCAGGAAGTCAGATTTACATGCAACAGTCCCTTGTCTATATGCAAAATTATATGACATACCAGTATAGGGACAGGCTAGGGTAGTATATAGACATGCTAGGGTAGTATATAGACAGGCTAGGGTAGTATATAGACAGGATAGGGTAGTATATGGACAGGCTAGGGTAATATATAGACAGACTAGGGTAGGATATAGAAAGGCTAGGGTATCATATAAACAGGCTAGGGCAGTTTAGGGACAGGCTAGGGTAGTATAGGGGCAGGCTAAGGTAGTGTAATGGCAAGCTAGGGCTGTATAGTGATTGTTGAGCATGACAGATTATGCAACATTTGGCCATCCAGCAGATCGGCAGCCACTACTTTGTGCCCTGTCACAAAGAACTAACTTATATTACCTCTCTGTTGCTCTCTCTCAGTGCTCCCACAGTCTTCAATGCCTAGCCTCACGCATGCACCAGAGCAGAAGAAGGCGGGCCGGGCGCAAGGTCAGCCGCACCCCCTCCTCCAGTTCCACCTAATAGAAATGCAAGCCTTGCAAGCAGCGCCTGAACATCTGCTACTGGCGGAGCCGGTAGGGAAAGGGTTTTTCATTGCTCTCTGTCTCCTGTGGGTACCCCACCCTCAGCAGCACACACACTTGAGCTCTTCACATGTGCTCGGGTGTTTAACAGCCGGTGTTAGGCTGTGTGTGAGCACCCTCGTGCCTGGCAACTATGAGTATGCATGTTGAGGGCAGCAGGGTGGCATTTTTTACAAACAGCTGGAAAGAAAATCTTGGGCAAAATTTTGCCTCCCCTCTCAAAGTGCTGCCTGGGTCCAATGGACCCAGCGGGATCCATGGTAGGGCCGGCCCTGGTTACACCGAAACTGATGTTGGTATTGGTGTTGATGCTAAGCATTTACACAAGTACTTGTACTCATGCTAATGGTCCAATAATAAAACTGATGCCTAGACCTGGTTCACATATATGCAAATTGGATGCGTTTTGAACTGCATCCAATCCGAAATATGTGAACTCGCAGCCTTTTCAATGGTGACAGATCACATATGTGTGGGCCACCCGCAATACGCTTTCAAAATGAGTGCGGTACAATTTTGAGCATGGTTCAGGTTCAATTTTCATTGTCATACACTTTGACAATTCGCATCTTAACTGCTGAACAAAGTCACACCAGAGGGGTCTAAAATCCTGCTGTCGAAACCGGACCACACATACACTATATTGTCAAAAGTATTGGGACACCTGCCTTTACACGCACATAAACTTTAAAGGAATCCCAGTCTTAGTCCGTGGGGTTCAATATGGAGTTGGCCCACCCTTTGCCGCTTTAACAGCTTCAACTCTTCTAGGAAGGCTGTACACAAGGTTTAGAAGTGTCTATGGGAATGTTTGACCATTCTTCCAGAAGCACATTTGAGAGGTCAGGCACTGATGTTGGACGAGAAGGCCTGGCTCGCAGTCTCCGCTCTACTTCATCCCAAAGGTGTTCTATCTGGTTGAGGTCAGGACTCTGTGTAGGCCAATCAAGTTCCTCCACTCCAAACTCGCTCATCCATGTCTTTATGGACCTTGCTTTGTGCACTGGTCCAAATCATTTGGGGGAGGGGAGATTATGGTGTGGGGTGGTTTTTGAGGGCTTGGCCCCTTAGTTCCAGTGAAGGGAACTCTTAAGGCATCAGCATACCAAGACGATTTCATGCTCCCAACTTTGTGGTAACAGTTTGGGGGTGCAGAAACTTGACTGTTCCAACATGACTGGGCACCAGTGCACAAAGCAAGGTCCATAAAGATATGGATGAGCGAGTTTGGGGTAGAGGAAATTGACTGGCCTTCACAGAGTCCTGACCTCAAGAAGATAGAACACCTGTGGGATGAATTAGAAAGGAGACTGCAAGCCAGGCCTTCTAGTCCAACATCAGTGCCTAACCTCACAAATGTGCTTCTAGAAGAATGGTCAAACATTCCCATAGACACTCCTAAACCTTGTGGACAGCCTTCCCAGAAGAGTTGAAGCTGTTATAGCTGTAAAGGGTGTGCCAACTCTATACTGAACCCTACGGATTAAGACTGGGGTGCCATTAAAGTTCATGTGCGTGTAAAGGCAGGCGTCCCAATACTTTTGACAATATAGTGTATGTGAACCTGGTCAGGTACCAGTAATTTGTATAGGTGAGTACTTGAGAAAAAATATCAGTACTCAGTCTTAAAAAACTGGTATTGGTGCATCCCTAGCAGCAAGTGAACATGTTGTCTATTAAGTTGATGGGTTGAAAGCAGAAAAAATGGATAAGCGTAATGATTTGAATGACTTTGACAAGGGCCAAATTGTAATGGCCAAATGACTGGGTCAAAGCATCTAAAAAATGCAGCTCTTGTGGGATGTTTCTGGACTGCAGTGGTCAAGGCTGACCAAAAGTGGTCCAAGGAAGGAAAACCAGCAACAGGGTCATGGGCGGCCAAAGCTCATTGATGCATGTGGGGAGCTAAGGCTGGCCCATGTAGTCTGATCCAATAGAAGTGCTAAATGTTCTTTTCCTGCATCCTATCTCTAACAGTTAACAACCTAACAGCCATCCTATAGAATTATTGCCTAACCTTAAAATTACCATTTAACGCTTAAAACCCATCTAAACCTAAGAACAAATATGTAATATACTGTATCACCAATCCATACATGTGATAGCTGCATTAGCTGGGGGAGGGCAGGGTGCTTTGGGGCTCACTATCCCAGCCCCAAGAGAGAGATGGAGAGAACTTTGGAAGCTGGTATACCCCTCGTCCCCTCCCATCCTTAGCCCAGGAAGAACATCAAGCCTATAGAGAGTGATTGCTTTCCGCAGGGACACAAGCAGCCTCAGGCAGGGCCTGGGGCCGAGGGTTCATTTAGGCCCCTTTCACACCAGAGGCGCTTTACTGGCGTTTTTTTTTTTTGCTAAAAACAGCACCTGTAAAGCTTAAACTGTCTCCTAATGCACCCCATTTTGAAAGCCTGAGGGCTTTCACACTGGGGCGGTGCAGTGGCAGGACGGTAAAAAAATCACCTGCAAGCTGCATCTATGGGGCAGCGTGGGAGCGATGTATACACCACTCCTCCACCACCCCTGCCCATTGAAATGAACGGTGTACAGACGCTTCGGGAGCCGGCACTTTTAACCCCTTTTTAACCCCTTGTGGGGGGGGGGGTGTTAAAAGCACACCGCTGCCGCCCGAATAGTGGAGCCAAAGTGCCGCTAAAAGCGCCGCAAATTTGCCGCTAACACTCGGGCGGCATAGGAGTGAAAGTAGCCTTACTGTTGGAACTGTGCTAGGGTTTGTGACCCATTGAGGCCATGTGATTGATTGAGGCTTTCAAGTAAGAAACATCCACCATATCCAGCCTCATGGTGCCTTTATTCAATCAGAATGCTGCTTTGAAGAGAGGGAGTTTTACTGGTATCACCAGGCTATTGGGCCTGGGAAAGGCATTCCAGCATCTGGAAACCCTGGCAGTGAGGGGGGGGGGGGGCACACAGCCAAGAGGGTGGTTAGGGGGTCGGTCTCTGCCCATCACCCACACATTGGAGGAGTCATGGGCAAAGGTATCGTATTGCACAGAAGGTCAATGATACGTTGAGGGTCGGTACAGCTGCTCAATATGGCCATGCGCAAGGCAGCTGCCAACAAGCCAGCGGAGACATCACAGGTTTAATAGATCCCTGATGTCTCTTTAAAGACCTGTCACTGAACATAACTATCACAAGGGGGCTTATTAGCCCCGACCCAACATCTCAGGCCAGGAAGTAGATTGTGATCCTGGATGATGCCCGAACAAATATGCATTTAGAGAGGAAAGCAGATGAAGGCATTCTCTGTGAAGGGGTAATGCATACCTGGATGTGTTATTACTAATTGCTTTGTCCACTTTAGAGCTTAACAGACAGAAATGCAGTTGAAATTCCCCAAGGGTTATAGTGTTGTCAGCTTAGATGCAAAGACTTTGTAGCAAGGTTCTACTCTTCCATGGCTGTGTGGCAGCACAGGCAGTTCTCATTTGAGACACGTTAATAAATCTGGCCCTCTGTGATGAAAGCCCAGACTATAGGCAATGCTATCCTGAGCTCCTGGAAGGACTAAATATAGTAACAGTCTACCTCGGCCATTAGGTCATGTCTCTGATTAGAGCTCGGCTGCTCTGAATTGGATTAAGAAGTGAGGATGGTATTATATAACAGGTCTGCAGAGACTGAGCAGTGCTGGCACGCAACTGGCTGACGGATCGTTTGTCACACGATCACTGTAAGTGGATACATCCTATCCTGTATATTACACTGCTTGCCGTGTCACTCCACTGATCACCCTGTCACTCTGAGGCCACGGCGTCCAACTCTTTTGCAATAGACCGCTCCAGCAAAACAACAAGAAACATTGTCAAAACACATATGCCTAAAGAAGCCAATGCTCCTGTGATCCACCAACCCATGCTATTATAGCATAATGAAGATGACCACACTCCTTTGATATCTGTAGACTACACTATATTACCAAAAGTATTGGGACGCCTGCCTTTACACGCACATGAACTTTAATGACATCTCAGTCTTAGTCCGTAGGGTTCAATATTGAGTTGGCCCACCCTTTGCAGCTATACTTACCTATGTCATAGTGCATATGGGTTAATTCAGAAGAAGTTTGGAGATTTTGGGTTGTAAGTAACTTTGTCTTATTGTTTTATTCTGGAGAGAGAGAATAGAAAAGGAAAAGTGTGCCTAAAATGACCCTTATGCTCTGGACCCAGGTTGCGGAAACTGTGCCCAAAAAACCCTGGAAGCCAATTACTAGACATCAGTATTGCCTTTAGGCTCCATGGAGTTCATCTTTTTTTGATTCCTCATGGCAATGTTGGCCCTCTAGTACTGGTAATGTGATGGCTGAATGGAGATTTTAGAAACAGAAGAAGTGGAAGAAGCACAGATCCAACAAATAAATATAGCAGAAGCAGGGAGATCCTTGCACTGCAAGTCCTCAGTTATAGCTTCCTCTCAAGCAAGGAGAACAGTGAGCAGCACAGCAGTGACATCACCAGATCTTGTTCCAAATCTGGAGAGACTAGCAGTCAGAGGCAGCAGTACCTTAGAGGATCTCACAATGCAGATGTACAGCTATAAGGCTGAAGTCACCGGAAGTTCACTGTTTTCCTATTGGAATTAAAGAAAAAAGATCATTATTTTAGGTTACTGCTAAGGCACCTAACATTTCTAGATGCTAGAAAGCAAATCTTCAGGTCCAATTTAAAGCAACCCTCTCCTGAGACACAGATAGAGGCTGCCAAACTTAGTCTTCTTCTGAAGATGCTGGATGGCTGGCTAGTTCACTAAGCTGTTGGATTAAGTAAGGCTTGGGTAGCTGACTTGGAACAAGAAAGCAGAAACCTGTCTCCATGCCCCATCCCCACTGGTGATCAGGGGGATCTCTATGCCTGGAACCACCGGCTGCTTAAAGTGGTAGTAAACCCATGCATTTAACAGGTTAAAAACCAGTCACATTTCCGGCACGTGCCGGAAATGTAACACTCCCATCGGTTGTGCTCTAAACCAAACTGTCAAACCATCCAATGGCTGGTGTCATAGCTGATCATATGTGCAGCATCATGGCAGTTGTAGATTAAACAGAGGCAAAGATGGCAGCTTCCTTGGCTGAAAATGATAGGAGGGTTTACTAACACTTTAACTGCCCATTCTAATACCACACAAGCATTAAAACCATCCATTAATTCTGAATGGCCTGCCAAAGCACAAAGTAGTGAAGTACAGACGTGACCCTTTTCTTTTTAATACCAACGTTACGCAACGGTGTGCTGCGGTGCAGATGAGTTCCTGCTTCTGTATTAGTGCATTGGGCTGTCATTTTACTGCATGTCTCTTCAATGCACAAATGTGAATAAGCCTTAAATAGCAAGGTGTGCCACTCCTTGGCTCCCTCATTACTTACAGTATGCCGTCATTGGAGGGAAGTGGAATATAGGGAAGACGTGCTCGGTGATAGCTTGAGCCTTCACCGGTATGGTCCAATAACAAAAAAAGCTTTCAAGAGGTGCTCCGACTTTGCTTTTAGTTCATACAAAAGGCAGGTTCCAGAAGGAGCATCATACCAAATTATAAAGGAGTCCAAATCAATTTATACAAAAAACAGCCAATGCATTTGGGGGTCGGAAAACACTCCCCCTTCACCAGGGTCACCAGTATGGTGATTCCCTCAAGGATGCACAATGCTGTTAAATGTATGGAAAAGTAGGTCTAGGCTTAAGAGCTGTGGTTGAATCCACACTGTCAATGCTATATTTTGCATAAGTCAAGGTTTGCATTAAGGAGGAACTAAACTCTGGAAGTTGTTCCCCAAATAAAAGCAGATGCCAAAGGAAAGTCACCATTATTGCATTATTGCCTGTGGTCCCTCTACAGCTAATATTTTCCCCATTACTGACTGACCATGCTTTGTTCGGCACTGTGTCTCTGTGTAGAGGCTGCCATCTTGGTAGAGGCAGGGTTTTGCTTCCTCATGTCCGAGCCTTCAGCACGGAGACCAGTGGACAGCACAGAAGGGATATCACCAAATCTCATTCCAAATTACCTGAGACTAGCAGTCAGAGGCAGCAGTGCCCAAATCTTACATTGTAAACATGCAGCTATAGGGCTGGGACACGGGTGTTCCTAGGCACACTCACATACCAGGAGGAGCACTGATATTTTTTAGGAGGACTCCCATGCAAAAAGTACATTTGTCAAGGTACATTTTAGGCACAACTAACATTTTAATTTCCCCCTATAACATAGAAAATCTTCACTTTTGAGTTTAATTTTAATGTATTAATGCTCATTAAAGTTTTTGTGCCTGCTGCCCAATCAATTGAAGTTATATACCAATGCTTGCTTTGTGTTTCTCTTTGTTTGCTTAGCAACCCAAAGCAATTGTCCAAACACATAATGAGCGTGGGAAGGTTTCAGCAATTTTTTTTCTATTTTGGTCAGCAAGACATTGAAGAGGGCAGGGATGCTGTGCAGTAGACTATATCAACCAGATCAGATTGCAGTGCATTGTAGTCAGATCACGGAAAGAGGAGTTCTGATTATTTGTTGCGGGTTAATGCACATTGCACTTGTCTTTGTTGCATGGGATGTAGGAAAACATTTAATAAAAAATGTCTTTAAAATGGTCAGGTGGAAGCTGCTATACACTCACTTTCAGCATACATACATATCGGTTGTAGGAACTTGTGACGCCTAGGAGTCAGAGCATGGCAGCATATGGGCCCCTAACTCCAGTTCTGAAGTTATCTGCTGATGAGTGGCTCCATAGGCTTGGTGAAGTTTCTTGGCTCTATGGCAGCCCTTCTCAACCTTTTTAACATAGAGAAAAATATAAAAAAAAACTTTTAGACCTCCTGCTAATGAATTCAGCATCTTCAGCTCTTGGTACTTTAGCATGATCAGTAAGATAAATAAAAGAATATGGAATTTGGTCAGTGGGAGAAGGACCATGTTACACTGGTGGTCAGTTGGGGAAAATGTTCTTAGGTTGGTGGTCAGTGGGTGGATGTTCCTCACAATATTCATCATTGGCAAGAATGCCTTCCTCCCTTCCTACAGATAGCTAAAAATTATTGGTGCCGGTGATTGCTTATCTCAGATTACTCATTGCTCAAAGAACACCTAGCAATATCTGAAGGAACCCCAGGGTTCTGGGGGACCCTGGTTGAGAAATGCTGCTCTATGGTGTCTCTTTATTATGCTTTCAGCCAATGAATTCCTCAGCTTTGTAAAAATACAGCAGTTGGCTGTAGTGCTTCCTTGTACTGTCCTACATTGATGGACTGGCCACTACCACCTTGCTCCAACTATGCCTGCCCATTATGGGGAGTGCCTAAAAATGTTTATTATTGTGTAGCTATGGTTCAAACTGCCCTGAAAGGTGATGAATAAGGTGATATACTTACCTTATTCCTCGCTCCCCTGTCAGCCAGAGCTCACCTCTACTGTCTGACTCTCCAAAATGAACGAAGGACTGCTGGTCTTGCATGTGGAGAGCTTTAGCTTGGCATGGTGCCAGTAAACACTTAGAGTCCAGTTGCAGTAATGGAACTGTATTGAAGTTAAAGTTCAATCAACACAACTACCCAGCGTGAAGACAGCCGGTCTGGTCGCACTCACAGAATGTTGCAGCAAAGTATATAACAGTAGGTCATGGACGCACCAACAGCATCTGTCTTGAGGGGTGGCCAGTCCGTACCTAAACAAGGTGTCTTCCAGGAAGGATGGCATGTCCCTGTGCTTTCTCTACTCGTCTGGAACCTATCTCTGATGCTAATTACTGTTCCTTAGAGACGGGTGACCTGTACCTACACTACCCACATGCGAAATGCATAGACGATCCCCAAACCAAGATGGCCACCAGAGTCACATAGGGTGCCAGCATCCAATCAGATGCAATGCCACTGCGGATGAGTACCACCTGCAGTGGAGAAAGTAGACTGCACCTGCTTACATAAATTGTAGGGCACCAGAGAGCAGCAAAAGGCTGGGCAGTGACAGAAAGAGGCATTGGGGATCATGGACCGGCCTCATGGATAGGAGAAAGCCTGCGGGAGCAAGGGATAAAGTAAGCATATAACCTTATTTGTCATCCCCTAAGCAAGCAGTTAACCCCTTGCAATCAAGAGTAATCACTGCAAGGAGAATTTTTTTTTTTTAATCTTTTTGTACCTTTTTTTGAACCATTTGTTCAGATTTGCATAGAGTAGGGAAGAGTTAAAACTCATGTGAGTTTATTTTTTGCTGACTGTGTATCAGTGAGATCTCCTTTTACTTCTTGTACTGGAGACACAACAGGAAGTTAAATAAATGGGGGGGGGGGGGGGGG
>BLSH010281555.1:472414-502656 GCA_018402905.1 Glandirana rugosa | reverse complement strand
ACGAAATGTTTCCAAAAAAATAGGAACACCACAGTGTGGTTGTTGTCGTAGTCGTCGGCGGTGTACCTGGTTTCAACTTCCTGGAATTCACCTTCGACCTATATATTTCTATAAATTAAATGTTAGAAAGAAAAACGATCCACGTCGTCGTGGTCGTACTACCAGGTACCTGGTCCGCTGACGGTTACTTTTTAAAAAATATGAGACATTCCTTTTTTTATTTATTGTTGCCCCCCCCCAATCTCCTTTTCTGGTTCATGTTGTTCTAGTACTACACTACTGGAAACAGAATTTATAAAAGATAAAGAATGCTGTTTTCATTTATTCCCATACTCCCTGATGGACCATGGTAGAGAAAACAATAAAGGAATTCTATTTTTATGTTTTTTTTCATTGGCAGTCGCCTGGTCCATGGACCATCATGCTGGTGCTGCTGCACCTAGCAAAAAGAAAGATTGTAAATTAAATATCTTTATATATCCAGCTTCCACTTAAGGTCCTTCAACTTTGGTCCATGTGGCGGCTGCTGATGCTGTTGTTGGTGTGACACCACAAGGATAAAAAAACCTTTGTAAAGCAAATTCTATTCTTGTTTCTTGTCTTCTGCCTAGAGCATGATGCTGCTGCTTCTGTAAGGCTTCTGCAACCCATACTGCTGCTTCCAATAAAATATTAATGTATATACTGTGTATATATATATATATATATATATATATATACAGTATATCACAATTTTTATGCTGAAATCAAATGGAATATACAAAAAAAAACTATTTAAGTCCTGGAGGAACTTAAAGCAGTACTCAACTTTCCCAACCACCCCACCCCTTACCTACAGTGCTGTAGTGCTCTTCAAAGCACATTGAAACCAGTATTGTCCTGCTACTCGGTTGTAACATAGCAGTTCCTGTGCCGCCATCTCGGTCCTCTTGAGATGGCTGCCTCTTCTGGGTGCAGGCAGCCAGCTCTGATGACATGCCAGACTTGCCCTCCAAGATCGCCCCCCTAGCTGTGTGTTGATCCTGCAGCCTCCTGGGAGAAGTGATGTAGGTATCCCAGGAGAATGCAGGAACAGGTACAAATCATTCTGGCCTAAGCCAGAAGAGCGTCAGGGAACGGGCTTAAGAAATGAAACATTTGCAATAATTCTGTATGTGGAGGGGTTGAGCATTAAGGTGGAACTAACTTCCTTTTGGTAGTTTAAATCCACTTTAAGTATCCTGCACAGAGCCCTGACCTCAACCCTATTGAACATTTTTGGGATGAACTGGAATGCCAACTGCAAGCCAGATCTTCCCATCCAACATCTCACGTCACAAATACTCTTTGGTTGAATGGAAACAAATCCCCACACTCCAAAATCTTGTGGAAAGCCTTCCCAGATGAGTGTATGTTATTGAAACCTCAGAGACGGGGACAGCTCCATATTACTGCCCATGGTGGAGTAGCCCACTTGAGGTGGCTAGAGGTTCCTTGAGCTGTGGCTGATTGACCTCCTACCTGACAGTGCCTGCATAGTTTTGGGGCTAGCACCACTTGGCAGAGCCAGCTTTGGGACACCAGTGATTGCTTTAGCTTTATTTAAGGGTGGCATTTTGACCACCACTTGAAAAATGGGCATTCTTCCCTCTAGCCACCAATAAAAGGGGCATTTTGACCACTGACCCCTAATGAAATGGCTTTAGCAGGGGTTCCCCGATACCTGAAAATGATTTCAAGGGTTCCTCTGGGGTAAAACAGTTAAGAAAGGCTGCCCCAGACCATGGATAGGCAACCTCTGACAACCATGCGTGTTCGCGTGTGGTGTGATTTTGCAGACCATTTATATGAATGGGCTGCAAATTGCACTGAAACATGGATAAAGTATTGCATGCACTACTTTTAAAAAGGTACCACACCAAATTGCATGGTGCTACAGTTCCATGCGATTTGGTGCCTGCAAACGGGTAGCCGTTAACATTACATTGTCACCCCCTGCAGATCACAAGGGCAGTGTGTTCAACCCAGAATGCGCATTTCCTGCACTGCATTTTCGTGTGAACCCGTCCTTAACTGTCTCCATTGACGCACAGGGTGCGGCTCAGTCTTGCCCCCTGCTCCCTTCTCACTGGCTGTGATTGACAGCAGTCGGAGCCAATGGCTCCGAGCCAATGAGAAGGGAGAGAGTTGCTGCTCTTGGACTCAGCGCTGGATCGAGAGCTGTCCCTGATTTTGAGGGGCTGTCCCTGATTTGGAACAACGTCCTTCTGTCCCTATATAGTTCATTTTGACCTAATCTAAATAGTTATATATAAAAGGCACTTTTTATTTTTAAAAAAGTGTTTTCCAGTGCTAAACTTTTCATCCAATTTCTAAATTGCTGCATTTGTAAATTTCAAAAGCCAATATAAAAGGAATAGTAGTGGTAAAAAACACTCGTAGGTTTAACTGTTTTTTTTTTTTTGTATAAATCTTCTTTAGGGGACGTGGCAGGGGGTGTGTCCTATGGCAACATACTTTTGCTAATAGGTGTCCCTTATTCCCATCCCAAAAAGTTGGGGGTATGTATAAGGAGGGGGGCTGGGGGGAGCTGCATGTGGAAGGCTTTTTACCTTAATCGCTTCCTGCCCAGCCTACAGGGCAATGACGGCCAAGCGGGAGTGCTGCCATCCTAAGTGGACTTCATATGACGTCCTCCCAGGATCACATCTCGTGCACTCCCCATAGGCCACGTTGCGATTCGATCTGCATTATCCAACGCTATACAAAAAGCACTATGCAAACAGCTGAGGGAGAATGTAGTTGTCAGATTGTGCGTTGCTGTTGCGGGGTGCCTTTTCCGTGATTTGAAGGGCTTTTTACTGTGTTGAACGGACGCTTTTGAATGTGTGTAAGGGCAGGTTGCAACACGCACAAAAGCCGCCCTCCAACACAGGCAAAACCCACCGCGCAACAGCAACGCACAATCTGCACTACGTTCTCCACTGTTTGCCTAGCGTCGGATAATGTCTCAGCTGATGTTATGTGCTGTGTGGAGTGACGTTTGCTACCACGCATGTGCAGACCCATTGGGGGCATTTTTTGACGGGAGGCATTTCTCGACAGAACACTGGTACCATGTGATCAATATGACCAATCAACAGATTACATGATAGTTGTAGACAATTAATGACTTTCATTCATAGCCATTCTCTGGGTACTATGTGTTGATATCTGTGATTGATACAGACCGGCCCAATCACAGTGCATCTTTACCATGTGATAGCTGGGGCCAATCACAGCATCACAATAGTACACACTGGATGAATGGAAGCCATTCATAAAAAAAGCATTGCTTATAACAGTTATAACTGTTATAAGTAATCAAAGTGTGTAAAAAAATCCTGATCACTTGCATAACACTGTACTGCTCTGGTCACAGTATAAAAAAAAAAATCGTAGAAAAAAATTGTAACAAAAAAGTAAAAAGTTTAAAAAAAAATAGGAAAAAAAATATTATTATTTTTTTACATACTGTCACCTGTCATTGTCGTTCATAATCCATTACACTAAATAATGACGCTGTACTGCACTGGTGACAGTATGTAAAAAAAAATAATTGTGAAAAAAAAAACACTTTTTTTGTAATTTCTTCAGTTTCCAAAAATTATGCTGAAAAATTGAACTTCAAAAAAATTGCCATGCCTCTTACTAAATACCTTGGACTTTCTACTTTCCAAAAAGGGGTCAGTTGGGGGGTATTTGTACTGTCCTGGCGTTTTCAGGCCTCAAGAAATGAGAGCATACATGAGGACTGAACAATTTTCAGATAATATACCATAGTTTGTGTACTTTCCTACTTTCCTACAGACTAAATATCATACACTGATTTGGGTTACTGTATTTTTACCAAAAAAATGTAGCAGAATACACTTTGGTCTAAATCGGGTCTCCAAACTGTGGCCCTTTGCTTGCCTCTATCCGGCCCTTGGGGCACTATTACATTCACAACTAAGGAACTATTCCTTCCAGTGATACCAACAATAGGACACTATTATTTCCACTGATACCAACAATGGGGCACTATTATTCCCACTGATACCAACAATGGGGCACTATTATTCCCACTGATACCAACAATGGGGCACTATTCCTCCCACTAAAACCAATGATGGAGCATTATTTGCCTCCACTGACGCTGGGGAATTTTCTACTCCCAATGGCCACAGTCCGGCCCCCCTAGAGTCTGAAGTACAGTAAACTGGCCCTTTTGTTTAGAAAGTTTGGAGATCCCTGGTTTAAATTTATGAAAAAAGATTATTTAATTGCAAACTTTTATAACTTAACTTAAATTTTCTGTCTGTTTTGTTTTTTAGCAAAACATAAAAAGTCCAGTGGTGGTTAAATATCACCAAAAGAAAGCGCTATCTGTTTAAAAAAAAGATACAAATGTCATATGGGTGCAGTGTTGCATGACTGAGTAATTGTCATTGAAAGTGTGACAGCGCTGAAAACTTAAAATTGGCCTGGGCAGGAAGGGGGTAAAAGTGTCTGGTATTTAAGTGCTTAATGCAGAGAAAGAAAATAAACCTTCTTTCTTTTGAAGCACTACAGAGCTTTATTACAGAGCTGCATCCTTCTGCTTGGAGTTCACCTTTAAATTACAGTTGCGCTGGTAAGGTGAATTAGTTAATGGGAAGGGAGTTTTCCTTTAACGGGGCTGACATGGAGTGCGTTTCAGTGTCCTGAGACAGACAACTGCCATGGAAACGGCAGGGATGATTTGACAAACTATTAAATCGCAGACTGAGCGGTGGAGTACTGGCGGCTATTCAGGCGCACGCATCCTGGAAGCGGGAGCCCCGCTGTGTGTTTGTCACACTTACAGTCCCAGCAGGAGGGGAGAGTGCCAGGAGCTCCATTCTTCCCTCTTCCCTTTGTTAATGGGAAGATACATGAAAGCCTGGCTTCTGTGCCCAACACATGGAGAGGGATCATTGTGACTCCGGGCCATAGAAATAGTTGAAATAGCCCTGTCTCACCCCAAACATAACTTACTTAAAGGTGAACTCGGGGCACGAAAACTTTCATTTAAATGTATTCTTCAATAGCCCAAAGGATATAAATACACTTTGCGTGTGACAAAAGCCTTTTATTACATTGTAAATGTAGCAGTGGCATCATCACTGTCCTGTGCATAGCCTGTGCAGAGAGCAGAGGTGTGGGAGGGGCCCAGCAGGCACCACCCACTACTGGCTGCCTGTAGAAAACTACAGGAGGGGGCGGAGACAAGACCAGTCATCCTACACAAGGTCATAGAGCAGAGCTGTGGGAGGGACCCCACAGGCTCCACCCATGACTGACTGCCTGTAGAAAACTACAGGAGGGGGCGGAGAAAGGAGGAGGCCCCTCAGGCTCCACCCACTACTGGTTGCCTGCAGAAAACTACAGGAGGGGGCGGAGACAAGACCAGTGTTCCTGCACAAGGACATAGAGCAGAGCTGTGGGAGTGACCCCACAGGATCCATTCATGACTGGCTGCCTGTAGAAAACTACAGGAGGGGGCAGAGAAAGGAGGAGGCCCCTCAGGCACAGTGGTGTATCATCCATGGGTGCAGGGTGTTCACTGAACACGGGCCCTGAGGGGTGGGGGGGCCCATAGTGCTCTGACCAACCCTGCACGTAAGGATGATCTGTCCCTGGTTGACATTGGGATTATCGGTGCGGTGTGAGCTTGCACACGGGCCCACTAATTTCATGATACACCCCTGCTCAGGCACCACCCACTACTGGTTGCCTGCAGAAAACTACAGGAGGGGGCGGAGACAAGACTAGTCATCCTGCACAAGGTCATAGAGCAGAGCTGTGGGAGGGGCTCCACCCAAGACTGGCTGTCTGTAAAGAAAAACACAGAAGGGGGCGGAGAAAGGAGGGGGCCCAGCAGGCACCACCCACTACAGGCTGCCTGTAGAAAACTACAGGAGGGGGCAGAGACAAGACCAGTCATCCTGCACAAGGACATAGAGCAGAGCTGTGGGAGGGACCATGCAGGCTCCACCCATGACTGGCTGCCTGTAGAAAACTACAGGAGGGCGGAGAAAGGAGGAGGCCCCTCAGGCACCACCCAAAACTGGTTGCCTATACAAAAAACCACAGGAGGGGCAGAGAAAGGAGGGGGCCCAGCAGGCACCACCCACAACTGGCTGCCTGTAAAATAAACTTCAGGAGGGGCGGAGAAAGGAAGGGGCCCAGCAGGCACCACCCACTACTGGCTGCCTGTAGAAAACTACAGGGAGGGGGTGGAGACAAGACTGGTCATCCTGCACAAGGATATAGAGCAGAGCTGTGGGAGGGACCCTGCAGGCTCCACCCATGACTGGCTGCCTGTAGAAAACTACAGGAGGGCGGAGAAAGGAGGAGGCCCCTCAGGCACCACCCAAAACTGGTTGCCTATTTTAAAAAAAAGTACAGGAGGGGCAGAGAAAGGAGAGGGGGCCCACCACCCACAACTGGCTGCCTGTAAAATAAACTTCAGGAGGGGCGGAGAAAGGAGGGGGCCCAGCAGGCACCACCCACTACTGGCTGCCTGTAGAAAACTAGAGGAGGGGGCGGAGACAAAATGAGGCATCCTGCTCAAGGAGATAGGGCAGAGCTGTGGGAGGGGCCCAGGCTCCACCGACAACAGGCCGCCTGTAGAAAATGACAGGAGGGGGCGTAGACAAGATGAGGCACCCTGTTCAAGGAGATAAAGCAGAGTTGTGGGAGGGGCCCATAAGGCTCCACCCACAATTGGTCGCCTGTAGAAAGCTACAGGAGGGGGCGGAGGCAAGACCAGTCATCCTGCACAAGAAGATAGGGCAGTGCTGTGGGAGGGGCCCAGAAGGCTCACCTACAATGGGCTGCCTGTATAAAACTACAGGAGAGGGCGGAGACAAGATGAGGCATCCTGTTCCAGGAGATAGAGCAGAGCTGTGGGAGGGGCCCAGTAGGCTCCACCCACAACTGGCTACATGTAAAATAAAACTACAGGAGGGGCGGAGATAAGACAAGTCAACCTGCCCAAGGAAATAGAGCAGAGCTGTGGGAGGGGCCCAGTAGGCTCCACTCACAATTGGCTGCCTGTAAAAAAAACTAAGCACCCCAAAATTCAAGAAGAATACACATGATGAATGGATTTAGACAATATCATCCCGGAGTTCAGCTTTAAAACAGCTGAATACAGAGATTAAATAGATAAAATGTAGACGTTCTGTTTGTATTTCTGTCCATCCTGTGACCGGACAAAGAAAGGAGAAGTAGCCCACTGATGATCCCCATTTCTGTTACTCTGCTCTCTCCTCCTATCAGCATGCTTCTTGAACTGCAGCATACCTGTGGGACTCCTTGTGCTGCTTACAATCCTTCTATATGAGCTCTGCTTTTCAATAGACTGCAAGTGGCCAATACCAAATCACTTGGTGGCTGCATTCGTTTTCTTTTTTTTAGGCTTTTCCCCCTCTGTTTTCATCTAGTGATCTGGCCAGTAACACACCTCCTGTATTAGAGCACTGCTGCTCTGGATGAAAGAGCACAGGGGGCACAGAATACAGCAGTAATGTCAGTCTGGGGGTAGGGGAGTGTTAGATGGACTATCAGATTTAAATACACTAACAAACTAAAGCCCAAACTCCAACTCTCATTGTTATAATCAGTTACAGCAAATTGTTTTTTTTATTTTTCATTTTGGGATAAAGTTTTTATACAAATAAATAAAAGCTGATCATTTTAAGCATCCCTTTCAATGGGAAATTGTTTGTCTCCTCCTTGTAACTGCTACACCTGGAAGAGAGCTTGTTCTTTGAAAAACAACAGACTTGCTGGCTTGATCACCAGATGAAAATGAACCACTTTCTGACCCTATAACTGCTGTGCAGGATCACGTATCTTGTATGCGATCCTGCACTTCGGGGTATGGCGACCCACTCCCGCTGTGATAATACACGGTGGGTGCTGATCTGCAGGTACCACGGATTCAATGTTCGCCGGCGCCCACTGATCATTAGGTACAGAGCCAGAACGACAATCTGCTTATGTAAACAAGGCAGATCGCCGTTCTGTCAGTAGGGAAGGCATTGATCCTGAGTTCCTGCAAAGGGAAAAGGATCCATGTCCTCCCCTGGTAAAAACACCCCCCCCCCAACAGTACACAAGCACTGGCTAGGCACACAATTAACCCCCTGATGTTAACCCCTGCCCAGCCAGTGTCATTTATACAGTGACAGTGCATATTTTTTAGCACTGATCACTGTATTGGTGTCATTGGTCCCCAAAAAGTGTCAGTTAGTGTCCAATTTGTCCGCCGCAATATCCCATTCCCTCTATAAGTCACTGATCGCCGCCATTGCTAGTAAAAAAAATAAATAAATAAACATTCCATAAATATACCCCATAGTTTTGTAGACGTAATAACATTTGCGCAAACCAATCAATATATACGCTTATTGGGATTTTGTTACCAAAAATATGTAGCAGCATACATATTAAATTGATGAAGAAATTTGATTTTGGTACTTTTTTTTGGATATGTTTTATAGCAGAAATTAAAAAAAAATTTTTTTTTTTCAAAATTGTCGCTCTTTTTTTGGTTATAGCACAAAAAATAAAAACTGTAGAGGTGATCAAATACCAATTGTTGGGGGAAAAAAGGACACAAATTGTATTTAGTTACAACGTCACACGACTACACAACTGTCAGTTAACCACTTCAGCCCAGGAAGGTTTACCCCCTTCATGAGTGTGAAACGGCACTGCGTTAATTTAACTGACAATTGCGCGGTCGTGCGCCGTTGTACCCAAATAAAATTGATGTCCTTTTTTTTCACACAAATAGAGCTTTCTTTTGGTGGTATTTGATCACCTCTGCAGTTTTTATATTTTGCGCTATAAACAAAAAATGACCGACAATTTTGAAAAAAAAAACAATATTTTTTACTTTCTGCTATAAAACATTCCCAATAAAAAAATGTACGCAATAAAATTTCTTTATCGATTTAGACCAATATGTATTCTGCTACATATTTTTGATAAAAAAATCCCAATAAGCGTATATTGATTGGTTTGCGCAAAAATTATAGCCTCTACAAACTATGGGATATTTTTATGGCATTTTTATTGTTATTTTTACTAGTAATTAAAAGTAAATTGTTAGCGGGACTGCGACATTGCGGCAGACAAATCGGACACGAAATAACACTTTTTGGGTACCAGTGGCACTAATACAGTGATTAGTGTTAAAAAATGCACTGTCACTGTAATAATGACACTGTCAGGGAAGGGGGTTAACATCAGGGGCGATTAAAGGGTTAAGTGTGCTCCTAGGGAGTGCTTTCTAACTTTTGTGGGGGATGGTTTAACTGGAGGAAGAGAGAGATCTGTGTTCCTGCTTAGCAGACCGTCATTCTGCCTGTCAATGATCGCCGGGACCCGCTGATAGGCTCCCGCTGTGTCCAATCACAGCAGGAGCGGGCCACTAGCGGCGTGCACGACCCAGACCCAGGAAGAGACAACAATGTACAGGTATGTGGTTTCGCTCAGCCGGGCTGCCCTGCCGCAGTAAATGTGCGGTGGGTGGTTCAGAAGCGGTTAAAGTAAAGCAGTGCCGTATCGCAAAAAAAAATGGCCTGGTCATGAAGGGGGTAAATTTTCCTTGAGGTCAAGTGGTTAAGCAAAGAAGGCCTTAAAAAGGAAACAAATGAAGCCATCACATGTAAGAATTGGTAAGCTGCAATATCATAAATGTTTACTTTTGGGTTTAATACCCAAAAATGTAAAAAAACAATACATTAAGGCAACCTGCAGCCCTCCAGCTGTTGCAGAACTACAAGTCCCATCATGCCTCTGAGAGTAATTGTAACTGTCAGCTTTGCAATGCCTCATGGGAAATGTAGTTCCACAACAGCTGGAGGGCCGCAGGTTGCCTACCCCTGCATTAAGGGGTGTATTTATAAAGCAGTCAATGTTGAAAGTAACCGGTTCCCGACCGCATTGTGTACATCTACTGCTGCAGAGTGCCAGCGTCCCGCAAATCGCCATCTACAAAAGGTAGCCTGCGGCCACACAGAAGTGTGGCGCAACTTGGGCAGACTCGATGTCCGATGTAAACAAGGCGGTTCTCCGCTCTGTCAGGCGGCATGTGATAGATCTACTGATCCCTGTCACTGGGATCAGTTAGATCTCTTATGCTCCTCGCAGCCCAGCCCCCTCACAGTTAGAACACGCCTAGGGAACACAGTTAACCCCTAGATCTCACCCTGCAGGTTAACCCCTTCACTGCCAATGACATTTATACAGTAATCAGTGGATATTTAAATTTCTGATCGCTGTATAAATGTCATTGGTCCCAAAAAAGTGTCAAAAATGTCCGACATGTCCGCTGCAATATCACAGTCCTGATAAAAATCGCAGATCGCCGGCATTACCAGTAAAAAAAAAAAATAAATTGTAAAAACGCCAGAAATTAATTCTCATGGTTTGTAAATGCGGCAACTTTTGCGCAAACCAATCAATAAACGCAGATTGCGATTTTATTTTACCAAAAATATGAGGGAGAATATAAATCGGCCAAAACCAATGAATACATTTGTTTTTTTATATTTTTTTGGATTTGTATTTTAGCAAAAAATAAGAAATATTGTTTTTTTTTTTTTTCAAAAATGTTGCTGTTTTTTTGTTTATAACGGTGATCAGAAATGACGCAGAGGCGATCAAATACCACCAAAAGAAAGCTCTGTTTGTGGGGAAAAAAGGACGAAATTTAGTTTGGGTACAACGTCGCACGACCGCGCAATTGTCAGTTAAACCGACGCAGTGCCGAATTGCAAAAAGTGCTCTGGTCCTAACGTGGGAAATCCTTCCGATCCTTAAGTGGTTAATGGGCTGCCAACACATGTGATGTGCTGTGTCTATAAAAAAGGGTGATGTGCATTTTTTGCACCCTTCGTGCTTCGTAGCCAACCCATTCCCAATTATTCAGCTGCCTTGAAGCAAGCCACAGTGATGCAACCGATCGCTTAAGTGTGAATAAGGCCCCCCCCACACTGTTTCACTTATAGGAGAGTCATTGCTAAACATGTAAGTCCAACGAATTTCATTATCCAACTAATAGTATTCATTGTTCCTCGGTCTGTTTAATGCAGTGTCAATGGCTTCGAACTGTGAAGATGAGATAGAGATGTGTCGGTGGAGCTTCCAGTTGCTGTAGGGGAGGAGACGGTTCATTTTCTGAGGACAATGTCTATTTTTTTCTACATTTTCCATGTGAAAGAAGCTCTTTCAAGAGGTTAATTGATTCCTCGTGCTTTTATTGGCTTTTTTACGGTAATGCAATTTCCTGCCTCAGTTAGATACTTTTATTGGCTTCATAAGGTATAATAGGAGGAGGTTAAAAAAAGAGTCTTGTCCTCGGTGGAAACATTAATTGATTTAACATTGAGTTTCTTAAAGGAACACTTTATTTAGAACTGAAAATTGAAGTTGTTTTTTTCAAATCACTCCTTGGGGGAGGACCCTGGCTCTTTGGTCCACACTGTATACAGGACCTCTAATTCTCTGTAGGTGTAGAGAACTCCCTGTCGCCTTTCTGTACTAAGTGTTGACCAGAGTCCTTTAATAGTCAAATGGCAGACTCGTAGTGGTCAGTAGAGGCTCTGCCATTTTGAAGATCAGAGGTCTTCAAACTTTTCAGTACGAGGGGAGCATTGTATATTCTACAAATATTTGTGGGCTGAAAAAAAATCCTCATCGGAGTCCCTCTTCCATCAGGGGTCTCCCTTTAGCACAGTGGCTAAGTGAATAGCACTTCCGCCTAGCAGCACTAGGGTCACCAGTTCAAAACCCAACCATGGCACTACCTGCTTGGAGTTTGCATGTTCTCCTTGCGCCTGCGTGGGTTTCCTCCCACATTCCAAAGACATACTGATAGGTTCATAGGCTCCTGTCTAATTTGGCCCTACTGTGTGAATGTGAGCTCCGGACCTTAGATTGTAAGTTCCTTAAGGGCAGGGACTTATGTTAATGTACAATATGTATGTGAATCGCTGCGTAAATTGACAGTGCTATTTGTACCTGTAATAATATCAGCGTCCCCATCAGAGTACTCCCTTATTTAGGGTCTCCAACAGAGTCCCCCTTACATCAAGGTTTCCATCAAAGTCCCTCCTTATGTTAGAGTCCCCATCAGAGTATTCACTTATATCAGGGTCCCCATCAAAGTCACCCTTACATCAGGGTCCCCTTTATAGTCTCCCCTACAACAGGGTCTCCATCAGAGTCCCCTCTACATAAAGGTCCCCAATAGAGTCCTTCTTACATCAGGGTCTCCATTATAGGAAGCGGCCATAGGCAGCCTTTGCTGACCTTAATCCTTAATCACTGCACATTGAGGATACGCCACTGACCCCGGCTGCGGGCCTGATAAAATATTTTAGTGGGCCAGATGTGGGATTAGTGGCCATAGTTTGGATAGTCCTGCTGTAGAATATAATTAGTAGGAAGGGCCCACACTTGACTTGGAGAGAATTGTTTGCCATCTGTGCCCCATTAGGGACATTTCCCTTCACTTCCTGCCCTGGAGACTGATTATACATGGTCTAACACACCTATCCACCATTCTGTGCCCTCCATGATTCCACACATAGACCAGGGATTGTGGTCTGAAAAACAAAGGATCTGCAACAGTTTTTTAGCATGTTGGGAATTCTCTGGGAGAGATGATAAACCCTTCTGGCATTTGCCTATTTCTGTCATTGGTTGTATGTTCAGCACTATGTTTACTGCAGTGCTTAAATCGATAACATCGCTTGCAAAAATCAAACCATCTGGCTAGTTAAATTTGTTGGGAAGTACAGCTGATGTTAATACAAAATTGCACACATTTGAAATAGTAAAGACATTTCTAGGTAAAGGCAGTAACGCCAAACTGGCCAATCTGGTGGATATTGGCTCTTGTAGACCTTGAACTTTATGGGTCTTATAGACCTTGATCTTGATGGGTCTTGTTGAGTTTGACCTTGATGGGTCTTGCAGATATTGATCTTCATGGATCTTGTAGATCTTCATCTTGATGGGTCTTGTAGATCTTGACCTAGATGGGTCCTCTTGATCTTGATGGGTCTTGTAGATCTTGATCTTGATGGGTCTTGTCAATCTTGATCTGGATGCGTCATGTAAATCTTGATTTTGATTTTGCCCACACAAGCCATGCTCTTTGCCAGCTTTAAGTTTACTAGTTGCTTTCTTATTAGAAAAAAGAGAAAGTTGCCACTTAAAATGAATACTTATATTTTGGGTGGGTACTAGTGGATATAACACCCTCAGCTTTTTATAACCCTTGGAGAGCCCAGTAGCAAGTTTGTATGCAGTTATTTGTCTCCCCCTCTGGTTAGAATACCTGTCATGCAGCTGAGCACCCTTTAGCTATCTGTTTATTGTATATTATGGAGAGTCCATTGCAGAAGGGTTACACCATCATATGGCTTCCTAATTTAGAAATCTTGCCACTGCTGTTTCCGAGAGATTCAGCTTGTGATATTCTTACCAGCAACTGCCTGGCTTGAACTCCAGGCAGACATAAAAGACACATGTTGATGTAGCTCTGTAATCATGAATACATTTTAAATGCAAGCAGTGTAAGTACGTGAATGTGACTTGGAATAAGGCTCTTGTACTCCCCTGTAGAGAAGAGCTCAGACGGGGAGAGAAAGAAGCAGCACAATGACAGCTCATGTGCTGATAAGGGGCATGCTGAAAGGTGGGGAAAGCAGAGGGGAGTGACAGGGTGTTCATCATTGTGCTGCTTCTCTTTAACTCTCACGTCACAAGCTAGGGGACGGTCCATGACAGCTGGGGTTCAGAGGAAGAGGGTGGAATGATTTTAGCCCTCATTTAGCCCAAAAGATTGAGGGCAAAAAAAAAAACAGAAAAAGGAGCACAGCTCCAGATTGAAAGTTAGTATTGCAGCAAAAGCTGCTTTTGTTGATTTTTTTTTTCTTGGGGGGGGGGGTGATGGGGTTAATATTATTATTATTATTATTGACTGAAATCCTGCTTTAAGCTGCCCTTTAATTTAAGGTTTGGTCTGTGATCTTAACAGGCTACCCACTTGTCTAGTACAAAAATAGAGATAGCTTCTGGATTATAGAAAACCAATTTATGGAATACCAAGTGACCAGTTTAGCTTGCTATCATTAAAAATACAGTGGCATTATATCAGAAAGGAAACCATATGGATTTTTATTTACTAATGCTTTCCGTGCCTTTTAAATGGCATATATACATAAGAAGCCTACACACAGTGGTGCTCTACCACATCTATATGTTTGCCATAATAATGGGGCTCATTTCATTAACAAAAGCACCCTCTGTGTTACCGATTATTTAGTGGTAGTTAGTCATATTCAACTGGTCTTGTTCTGTAATGCTGAAGGCATTTCAAAGCTGACCAAACCATTTCCTCAGTTCTAATGAGTGTATGGGAAGGTACACTAGCATTTATATTCAAATCTTAAGACACCTTAATCCAGTCACAATGGAATGTGTAAATGTTGATTTCCAAGAGCAGGACGGGAAGGGATGTGAAGGCTGTAGTGCCGTCCTGTCCTTGTTACATAACCCCATTGTCGGTGCCATTGTTGGGTATCTTCCTGACACCCAACATACATTTAGAAATGGCATGGTAAGCTCCAAAACATCTTCATTATTACAGAACAGATGCAGCTGCATGTGATTAACTACTACTAGATGTACCATGACCTGGATAAATGAACCATCACAGACATAGCAACAATTATTTTTCTTTTAGAAGATGATATCTGATTAATTTCCATGGTTTACACCACATTTCTTCTGCTTACATAGTTTATAAAGCGTCAGCTTCACTTAGCACTATAATATTGCCCTATTATGCCAATTGTGAAACTGAACAAGGGTGAATAGCTTTGCTCACCTCACGTTTCATAGCGTACCTTTAAAGTTAATACGGTCATTAAAGATCTATGGGGGCTTCTGTTGTTGACCTTGCTAGGTGGCTGGCTATTATCTTTACCCACCGGCTTCAGAGTATTCTGAGTCACTTTCCTGGAACAAGTATATAGATGGGTAATGTCAATAAAAAGTCATAATCCATATCCACATACTTTTTCCAAGTTAATTGCTCATAGTATTATAGCAACATGATCAGCATGACAGGTGAACAAGTAGCATTTGTAGAAAGAGTAGAGAAACATTGGGCCTTCATTTTTCTCATATTTGCTTGAATCGTTGAGGACTTGTTTATACCAGCAGGTTGTACTCTGGACAGATAAAACTGCAGAGGGCATAATCTAGTGCAGCTCTGCATGGTAGCCAATCCGCTTCTAACTTCAGCTTGTCCAATTAAGCTTTGACAAAAAATGGAAGCTGATTGGTTTCTATGCAGGGCTACACCAGATTTTGCCCTCTCCAGTTTTAGTAAATCATCCAGCATGTCTGTTTAGCTGCATTTTTATGCATACCACCATACATGTATGGTAGATAGTAGTTGCTGCACTAGGTATAAATATAAATAAGCACAAGCCGCTAGCGCCATACATGTATGGTGCTATTGGCACCGTGCATGTATAGTGTGAACAGGGCACATAGAAAAGTAGGGATTTCTATGTGCCCTGTTCAGGCCATACATGTGCGCCGTTCAACAGACAGTCCATGAACAAGTACTGACTGTAAACTTTATACAAATTCGTAATGGCCTCACTGGGAGAGGTGGGGTAGAGATGAGTACCATTAAGGGTAAATCATAACTCAAGGTTCCCTAAGACTATGTGCATAGCTTATATCTAGCGGGAGACAGCAATTTTAAAGTGAGCCCCCAAGAAATTAAAGTACAACAGCAAAGTAGGCACCACAAACTTTCTGCTTGTGCTTTTCAATCCCAAAACTCCTAGTGTGCCTTGGGGGCTCCCCAAACCTATGCAAATGTTTCATGAACCTTTCTCTAACTCGGTTATCTGGCCCAATCCCTTAATGCAGTAGGGCGGGCACCTTTTAGTTGGTCCCCAGACCTAGACACATGCTTTTTAAAATCCTCATCTTTTTTGTAACTCGGACAACTGGCCCAATCCCCAGCATCCCATAGTGCAGTAGGGCGCCTTTCAGTTGGTCCTCAGACTCGGACACATGCTTCCTAAAATCCTCAACTTTGCTGTAACTCAGACAACTGGCCCAATCCCCAGCATCCTACAGAGCAATAAGGCACTTCTCAATTAGCAAATGGGCTACCATGTTGTTTTGTGGGACACAGAGGGAGACCATAGCTTTAATTTGGATCCAGAGGCTTGTTTTTCTCGCTTTGCTGAGGTGGTGTTAGTTTTGTATAGAAAACCTTTGTACATACTGTGGGTTCATAACCAACATCCATCCTAACCATTTTCTCAATTTTCCTAGTAAATGGATAGGTTGCATTTTCATGAATGTTAGCTCTTTCACTTTAAAAAGGACCTGACACTTTTCAAAAATGTCTTAATGTTTGATGAAATGAATGAAAACCTCTAATATCCATTAATTCCAAAAAATAGCTATTTTCCGAGCTATGTCCTTCCATGGGAACAGTTGGCCTGACCCTAAGTTGAGAGTACTATTCTTAGTCTACATTCAAGAAATCTGTCCAAGATAGGAGGGCTAAGTATATATTCTTACAACCACCCTCATTCTGCCTTTCAAAGCCATCTCTTCAAGTTTTGCCTTGGTCTTCGGCCTGATATCAGTTTTCCAAAGTTTACTCACAGAAGAACAGAAAAAAGTCAAAGGAGGAAATGGGAAAAAAAAACACCTTTGCAACTCTTGCATGAACATTTTGCTTCTGTTACCTCTGCCTGTAGTTTATATCAGGATTGCATCTCTTATGGTGGACATTTGCGAAATAGGTGCCAAATTGGGCATTTACCTTACTTGTGTCTACAAAAAGGAATGATGTAGATAAGAGGTGTACAGGAAGCATGTTGTAAAATGAACACAATAGCCCCTCTCTTGGTCAAGAGTCAAGCCAATCATTCCAGTGGAAGGAGAGAGCTCTAAAAATTAGAAATGTCACAACTTAAGCTTGATGTAAGCTCTTACAATGGTGACAGGTCCTCTTTAAAAAAGCCCTTTCATGCTTTCTGGGTTCGGTTTCTTTTCTAACATTTGCATGGATTGCTGTTTTGACTTGCAGTGCAACCTGTTCTGAAAAAAAAATACATTTATATATATATATATTGCATTTTAAACCCAGGGGACTAGCAGGTTTTATTTTTTTGCATGTGCTTTCCCCTAGACTCTGGCTGCTCTAACAAGAAATTCAATAAATCTGCTTCCAAACCATCTTGCACAAGCTTTGCATGTCCAATCTGGGCCTGAGGAGATTAACAAGAGAATAGAGCACACCATCGACTTGCGGAGTGGAGATAAGTTGAGAAGAGAGCATATCAAGCCTTTCTCACTGATGTTTAAAGATTCCAGCCTGGAGCACAAGGTAGCCGGGGCTCTGCTGACTCACTTCCATGTTCATCATTGTTTCAAATGTCCTTGTGTTGGTGGAGGTGCATGTGTGTAGTCATCATGCTGTAAATAAGGGTAGAGAATGAAGTTCTGAAGGTTTAGCTATGAAAGTTGTTGGGTATGTACACCCTTTCCCAAAGATTTGGTGGTATTGTAATGCATTCTGTTAGCCATTGATTAGCATGGAAAGATTGGAGTTTTATGCAATACTCTTTATTAGCTAACTTAAACAAAACTTGTTGTTATTTTTTTTTTAGTTCTAAATAAAGTATTGAGTTATAACCCCTATCAAGTTTTCATTGCTGTCTGTGTCCCCATTAGGATACTCAACCTCTCTGTTTGTCCTGGCGCCCACATTTAAAAAAAAAATAGTTTTGGTTGAATGTATATGAATTAAAGATGCAATATACAATTATTTAATGCCTGGCAATGAAACCTATCATGTTGTTTCGACAGCATTCATCTTTAATAACTAATGTTAGCCAACAGTAGGTATCACTTGAGCATCAAACTTTCCCCAAGTATTCAATACATTTCAGCGTGGCTTCAAAGAAATTACAAAATAAAGATACGCTTTCCCCAGAGGCAGTTACGATAGTACATACATATGTTTGCTCATTGTTTGAAGTGATGGGTGTCAAGCAGTGTTGACAGGAGGTGGGCTTAGTTGGAAAGGCCAGGGCTTAGATGGAACATGTGCTTATTATGTGTGTTAGCCAGGCCTGCTTTTCTATTAGGACCTAAGTGTTGTAAGACCATTCATGTAGTTGTGGTTACACCAGTCTGTGTTGGAAGACCATATGAGTTAACTTTGACCTTTTCACTGTTTTTTGATATTGATTGTCTCCCTCAATAGCATTACATGATTTGATTGCTTCTTTTTTTATTTCCTGTATTTAGTTAGTGAGAGTATTATGCAGCGTAGTACAAAATATATTGCCCTCATCACATTAATTCCTACCCTTTTTGGTGCAGTACAAATTAACCCACCATAATGTTTTTGGAGGACATGAGAAGACTCAAGAGAATCCATACAGAGCAAGGGAGAACATGCAAACTTTAACCCAAGTGCTCCCTGCAGCTGAATGGGTTCTTGATGATGTGGGTAGACTGGTAAAGATGGCCTTAGATATTAGATGGCCATTACCCAATCTGGCGACTCAAACACAGAACTTAGGTTAGGCTACAAAGGTTCTTCAAAAGTGGATATTGGTAAAGACGGCCATTAATGTTGGATGACAATTACTTAGTCTGGCTGTTTTGGCCTAGTTGAGTGACAGTATCATTTCTATTTTTGTCTAAAGACCACATCTTTGTCTAGTGTTTGTTCTTTCCCCCGAAATAAGAAAGCTTTGCAGCTGTTTACATCTTTATACCTGTTCCAGATCATAGATAAATGTGTACAAAGTAGATATGTTTATGCCTGAAGCTGGACCATAAGAAATCTTCAGACAGTGGGATCAAGCTTGGATATCCATCCTTTCTTTGATATCCATGGCCAATTAATGTTTACCTAGCCATTGGCTTCTTCTGTCACTTGAGGATACAGATTCTTTCAGCTGAATTCCCAAGACTGTGTAGCCATTACAGCCATTATGAGTGGGGTTTCTGTTGGAACTCTCATTTATTTAAAATACTGTAGACTACAGAAGTAAATCTTGGAGGCTGATAGGGAAAGGTTGGGACCATTGTGACGGAGATACTGAAGACAAGCAAGTCAGCTGGTGATTCACTTCTAGTATTTCAGTTCAAGGCTAACCCAAGTTCTGTTTGCGCTGTACTATTAAGAAGTTTAGGTTACTAGAGAGTAGTAGTAGTAGTAGTAGCTCAAGTAGTTGTAGCTCATGTTAAAGAGAACAGCAGAGCAAAAACAGGAGACAGAAAATGTAATATAAAATATATTATTGTTTAGCTTTTGTACTGCTTTTATACTCCTGTGATTGCTCTGCCCTGAAAAATTCCAGAATATTGTTGCAAGTGATATGTGACACCTAACATTCCTAACAACTTAACCTTTCAATGCCACCAGGGTAATATACATATGTAGAGTGTGTAGAGGGTGAAGCTTCCAAATGAACAAAGCATGGTTTAGCAAAATATATCCAAAAGCCTTCGTAACTAAAGCAAGGAGGATAACGCCCTACCTTGCCTACTCTTTCGAGAAAGACTTTGGGCACATGGGCATTCCCCTTTATTCCCTATGTGTCAGCTGTAGTGGCTTTTGATGTCCTCCACCTGGACCCCTTATGGAGTCCTTCAGTTAACATCCCATCATCCAGCTATGGAGGGCTGTCATAATTTATTACGATCAGGAGTGGATCCTGGTTTTCAAAGCGAGTATGAATTTCCTCAAATATGGTCCATCTGAGGAAGAGCTTAGTCAGTGGTGTGACTTAAATCTGGATTTGTTTTTCTTTCTAGGGGATTGGAGAACAGAGATATACTTACCTAAATCTCTGATCCTCCCAAACAAGAATGGCCCCATGTGGTTATTGAAAATACCCCCCCCCCCCCCATACACACACATGGCCCAGCAGTCTTGTGCAGTGGACTGCCTATAGACCTGCTCTGGACATGAGGATGTCAGAGGATCAGGTAAGTATAAGCTTTCTCTAACCCCCTATACAAAAATGAGCAGCTGACACAACCCCACAACATGGGAAAACTTTTTTTTTTGCCCGGAGCTGGGCCTTAAACATTTTATTTTAATTATTTTAATATTGAAAGTTATGCTCGCTGCAGGTTAATTGGACCTACAGGGTAGAAAGCTAAAAACAAAACTGTGTTGCCCTAGGCAGGTATGTAAGCAGCCTATGCTGCAAACATCTCCTTATTTTAGGTATTGTTAAATAGAAGTCCCCTATTTGATTGTCCTCACTGGTTAACATGTATGTGTAGCCAAAATGTTTTTACGTTTTTCAAAGAGAAGGGCCAGAACCCATGTCAAGTTTTTATTGCTGTCTGTGCTCTCACTAGGGAGATTCACCCTCTCTCTATTTGTCCTGATGATCATTATCACCAGAACAGAATGTGACGGGAAAATCAAACTTGTCACCATAGAAGATGAAGGTTACTCTTTCAATAGGTAGACATGTTTGTGCAACTGAGCAGGAAGTGAATAAAAATCTCCCCAACAGGACACTGAATAAAAACTAGCGGGGTTTTATTTTTTTCCCTACTTTATCCAGAACTAACAAGGTTTTAGCTATATATACACTTTAATAGCTAAAGGGTCCCACACCTCTTACATTCCCCTTTAAAGTAACAACATCTCTCTTGTCCTTTTTGTTCATTTCATTGCTCTGTGAGTTAGATTCTGTCCAATAAACTACAGTAATTGCTTTAGAGACACATTATACTTTATGGCTGTGCCACTGTGCCAAATCTTATTAGCATGGGCCAATCCCAATACAATCTGTAATTGCAGGTCTGTGTCCCGAGAATCCAAGAGGAGCCCTGAACAAACACAGGATTTGTAATGGGACTACACTATAGCACCAGTGGACGAAACAATATTGAGTGAATCCATAATGCCTCACTGAGTTTATAAATTACGTGTTGGCAGGGTGTGGCTCAATATTTGTTGCATTTAATGGTGTATGAAAACTGATGGGGCCCCAAGCAAGCTTTGAACCTGCGGCTGGTTCTGCCGGACTGCTCAATGGGGCAGTGTTGGTGTCAGAAGGGTTTTTTTTACACTACAGCCCATTTAGATGTCATGGGAAATTCACTTATGTAAAGATGCTGAACTTTCACCTTGCACATGAAGGTACTTCAAGAAGAAAGAAAATAATTGATTTTTTTCTCTTTTTTTGTAAAAAAAGTTTAGCTTAATCTCTATCTTTTATATTTTGTTTCCCCTTTCTCCTCTCATTCTATCTTTTAAAATTTTTGTTTCTGACTAAACCTTTTTGGCTTTTGGGTCTAGCACTGGTGTATTCTGGGAGTGAAGTACTGTAGAGTTTTTGTCCTGTATTTTTTTGTTTTTAAAACATCAAGTATGGGATTATATGCTGGGAAAAGGAAGATGGGGAATTAGCCAATGCTACAGTATAAGGTGACTGGGATGTGATGGGGAAGCCTACTCAACTAGTTTGGGAATTAAAGCAGAATTACACTATATCTGAGCACCACAAACCAAATACACTATTTCATTAATTTTTATTATTCAAAGCAAACTCACCCATTCATTCATGTCTCCATGATTTATTTTGTTGTTAATCACTTTGAACCCTCCCCCTATTATTTCTGACCATGGCCATTTTGAGTAAGGGCAGATAATTCATATAAAATTTTTCTTTCAAGAATCCATCTGCCCTTAGCTCATGCCCTTAGAAAAGAAAATAGCCTAAAACAATATCCCAACATTCTGCCAAAAGTAGCCCAACAAAATTTGAACGGAAGAAAAATTAGCCAAAAACATTAGCCTAAGAACATTCGTTGGAAAAGAAAATCGACTAAAACAATTCAACCAGAAGAGAACATGCACTATATTGTCAAAAGTATTGTGACGCCTACCTTTACACGCACATGAACTTTAATGGCATCCCGGTCTTAGTCCGTAGGGTTCAATATTGAGTTGGCCCACCCTTTGCAGTTATAACAGCTTCAACTCTGGCCAGCTCAATATTGAACCCTATGGACTATGACTGGGATGCCATTAACTCCTTCCCACCCGGCCTATAGCAGAATGTTGGCCGGGCGGGGGTTCCATTACCCTGACTGGGCGTCATATGGCGTCCAGCAGGATAAGCCGCTAGCACCCCCAGGGGCACGCAGCATGGCGATCGTTGGTGTGGTGTGTCGCTCTGACACACCGTATCTCCGATATTGGTAAGAGCCAATGACATAGGCTCTTTACCATGTGATCTGCTGTGCCCAATCACAGCTGATCACATCATAACCAAGAAGTGCTAGTTATTAGCTTTCCTGTATTAGTGCTTGACATGCGTGAGTAGAGGAGAGCTGATAAGAGGCTCTCCTGATGGGGGGTCAGTGCTGATAATCAATGCATTGATTATCAGTGCAGGCCCTTCAGGTATACCCGCCAGTGATGCCCAGCAGTGCCTGCCTGTGATGCCAATCAGTGCCCACCTGTGTCCACCAGGTATGCCAATCAGTGCCCATCGGGGATGCCATTCAGTGCCCAAATATTAATGTCTGTCAGTGCCTCCTCATCAGTGCTGTCTATCAGTGCCATCAATCAATGCCCATCAGTGCTGCCCATGATTGCCCATTAGTGCCGCAACATCAGTGAAGCTTATCAGTGCCACCTAAAAGCGCCCATCAGTGCAGGCTCATCAGTGCCTGTCAGTGAAGGAGAAAACATACTTATTTACAAAATTTTATAACAGAAGCCAGGGATTTTTTTTTTTAAAGTTTCGGTCTTTTTTCATTTGTAGTGCAAAAAAATAAAAAACCCAGTGGTGATCAAATGCCACCAAAAGAAAGCTCTATTTGTGTGAATAAAATTATAAAAATGTCATATGGGTACAGTGTTGTATGACTGCGCAATTTGCATTCAAAGTGGGACAGTGCTGAAAGCTGAAAGTTGGTCTGGGCAGGAAGGGGGTAAAAGTGCCAGGTGTTGAAGTGGTTAAAGTTCATGTGCTTGTAAAGGCAGATGTCCCAATACTTTTGACAATACAATGTACCTTAAAGAGGTTGTAAACCTCTGAAAAAAAAGCAGAAAAATCTTACAAGACAAAGGTATAATGCGCTAGTATGCATCCCATACTAGCTCATTATGTAATACCTTAGAACGAAGCTGTTGCAGGGGTCCCCGCATACACTGTCACGGCTAACATCTTTCCCGGAGCTTGTTCCTGGTTCGCGGGCTCCGGCGCTGTGGTTGGCCGGAGCCGCGATGACGTCACTCCTGCACATGTGCGCGGGAGCCGCCGTTCACAGCACGGGATCGGAAGGAACAGCTCCTAGTAACTGTACAGGTTTAGGAGAAATTTTCACTACCTATAGGTAAGCCTTATAGGCTTACCTATAGGTAAAAGTTTCCTTCCTCTTCCTAAGAACATTTCATTTTGCCCCATTCACACAACAGCCATAGCTTTATATATTGCACAAAAAAACTCTAAATAGAATAAGACTAATGTTGGTTATTCACACAAAACTAATGTAGATGCAGGTTTGCTGAATGAAAAGCTATACAAATGTTTTGATATATGGACCCCTTAGTGCAGGGGTAGGCAACCTGCGGCCCTCCAGCTGTTGTGGAACTACATTTCCCATGAGGCATTGCAAGGCTGGCAGTTACAATTACTCCCAGAGGCATGATGGGATTTGTAGTTCTGCAACAGCTGGAGGGCCGCAGGTTGCCTACCCCTGCCTTAGTGTGTGCGTTATGACAATTTCTTTTCAGCCACCTTCCAGCTTTCATGTAATAGTAATCTGGGTAGCTCTATAACCGCCTGATCACTTTTGCAGTACCATTGTGATAACAATAAAGTTAGATGAAAATAAATAAATAAATACAATAATAAGTGAAAAATAAACAAAATGAATTATAATAAGAAACAAAAAAAAATAAAAATAAAAAAGTGTTTAAAATGTACTAAATAAATAAATGTAACAAAAGGTTTCTTTGCAAGCCCATCATCATATACACACACACAAAAATGTAAACACATGCGTGAGGCATGCTCATGTATGAAGAAAGCAATTTACCCCTTTAAAAAAATGTGGTTGTTATACACAATATCATCACCCTAAAATAATCAGATTTTAAAACTACGAACCTCATCTGCTAAGCCATTTTCACGACAGAAGCATGCTGGAAAAACTGCACTCCCGTCTTCTTACTAGGATGAAACAACCATTAGGATAATCTCCCCTTGGTGCTACAGGAGGAAGCACCGTCTTTCTCTCAAAGGCCATCCATGCACAGTGTACCTTCTCTCATAGGCTGTTAATAGGCGATAGAAAGCATACTGTGCATATGTGGCCCTCGGGAAAAATGATGGAGCTACCTCCTGTAGAGCTAGCCACTTGTCCTAGTAGACAGTTTTGGGTGTACACAGATGGAAAGAGTTTCAAGGGCTGGGACAGCAATAATAATGGGTGATTTTAACTACCCAGAAATTAACTGGAGTAATGGCACTGCTTGGATAGTTAAAAGGGCAAAAATTTATAAACCTATTACAGGACAATTTATGGTCCAGTTTATTGAGGCCCCAACTAGGATTAACGCTTTGCCGGACCTGGTAATCTCAAACCATGCAGAGCTTATTACCAATATTCATATAAAGAACACCTGAGTAGCAGTGACCATAACATGATTTCATTTCATGTAAGCTGCAAGCAACAAACACATATGGGAAAAATAAAAACACTTAATTTTAAGAGAGCAAATTTTACAAGGATGGGGGCTGCTCTCCAGGACTTAGACTGGGAGGGAATATTGGCATTGATGAACACAGAACAGAAATGGTAATTTTTCAAAAAGACTGTATGCGAACTCACTGCAAAGTATATTCCCATAGGCAATAAGTTTAAAAGGCTAAAAATAAAACCTATGTGGCTCACAGCCAAAGTTAAAAAAGATATAAATGATAAGAAAAGAGCATTTAAAAAATATAAAAATGAAGGAACACTATCATCTTTTAAATGTTACAAAGAATATAACAGAATATGTAAAAAGGAAATCAAGGACGCAAAAATTCTAAATGAACGACAGATTGCAAAAGATAGTAGGACAAACCCCCAAAAATTCTTCATATATATTAATAGTAAAAAGGTCAGGTCTGAGCATGTAGGCACTTTACAAAATAATCTAAAGTGCGTGACTGGGGACAAAGAGAAGGCAAACTTATTAAATACATTCTTCAGCTCTGTGTATACAAAGGAGCATGAGGGAGCTCATATCCACGATGGGGGTGGTAGTGACACAGCCACAAATGATCCACATCGGCTCAGAAGGTAAATGCTCCAGAAATATTTAGACAGAATAAAGGTAGATAAAGCACCTGGACCAGATGGCATTCATCCATGAATCCTAAAGGAATTGAGCTCTGTCATTTCAAAGCCATTGTATCTAATTTTTAGGGACTCCTTAATGCCTGGAATAGTGCCACTGGATTGGCGTAGGGCCAATGTGCTGCCCATTTTTAAAAAGAGATCAAAATCTTTACCAGGTAACTATATACCTGTTAGTTTAACTTCTATAGCTGGGAAGATACTGGAGAGTTTAATAAAAGACCACATAGATGTTTTAGGCAACAGACAGCATGGATTCATGAAAGACAGAAGTTGTCAAACAAACCTGATTTCTTTTTATGAGGAGGTAAGTAAAAACGTGGATAGTGGGGTGGCTGTGGACGTGGTGTACCTGGATTTTGCGAAAGCGTTTGACACCGTTCCCCACACACGGCTAATGTGTAAGGTAAAGTCTACAGGCTTGGAAAGATCAATTTGTAAATGGAAAGAAAACTGGCTAAAAGACCGAATTCAGAGAGTAGTGGTTAATGATTCTTATTCTGAATGGTCTAAGGTTATCAGGGGTCTACCCCAAGGTTCGGTCTTGGGACCCTTATTTTTTAATATCTTTATAAATGATATTGGGTCTGGGATTAAAAGCACCATTTCAGTGTTTGCAGATGACACCAAGCTATACAGTGGAATAACGGTCCTTACAGGATGTCTCCAACTTACAAGCCAAACTCAATGCACTGTTTAAAGTGGTAGTAAACCTGCGGGAAAAAAGAAACCCTGCAAGGCAATAGCATAATGTGCTAGTATGCATTGCATACTAACACATTATGAAATACTTACCTTAGAATGAGGCCCCCGCAGCCCGACATGGTCAGCGCGACATGTTTATCTTTTTTCTTCCAGGTACGCGGCTCCGACGCTGTGAGTGGCCTGAGCCGTGAAACGTCAATCCCACGTGTGCGTGTGGGATCTTTTCGTTCTGGCAGAGAGCTCTGATTTTCCGGCAGCCTTCGCGGGATCATCAGAGCGCATGCGCTGCTGACGTCAGCGGCTGCATGCAGGGCGATTATCTCCTAAACCTATAGGTAAGCCTTATTATAGGCTTACCTGTAGGTAAAAATTAGATTGGGGGGTATACAACCGCTTTGATTGGGCGACCATGTGGCAAATGGGATTTAATGTTGATAAATGTAAATGTTCTGGCCAGCACAGTAAGTAGATTACTATAAAAAAGGCATGGATTCTTTCCTTAATGTAAATAATCTAACTGGGTACTAACATTTTTAGGTAAAGTTGATCCAGGGGAAATCCGATTGCCTCTCGGGGGATCATGAAGGAATTTTTTCCCCCGTTATAGCAAATTGGATCCATGCTTTGCTGGGGTTTTTTGCCTTCCTCTGGATCGACTGTGGGTGAAGGATTGCATATGGGATTGTATGGTTATACAGTATATATTTTTTCTTTATTTCACTGGTTGAACTAGATGGACTTGTGTCTTTTTTCAAACTAACTATGTAACCATAGTTGTTTGCCATTCCACAGGCGCATGCAGTTTTAAGGCTTGACATGTTTGGTATCTATTTAATTGATGCAACGTTATATTTAATATTTTATCATATTGTATTTGTATGCCCTAAAATCATATTTAGTGCATTTGTTACTGGAAATATATGTTTGTTTTAACAGTTGTAGTAATATTGTGCAACATAAATCATTGCAACTGTCACCATTTTATTCTACACAGCTTCTGTTTACAGCACATGTATATTTGTTAAGGGTGTTTTAGGTTATTTTATTTGTTGTTTTTTGGGTTTTTTTTTTTGGGGGGGGGGGGGTTTATGCAAATTATAATATGTGTGCAAAAATGTGAAAATTGCTTCCAACATAAAGTGGTTAAAGATCAGTCATTGCTCAAATACCAACCAGATTGAAAAGTATGAAAATTGCTAATAGGTTTTATATTTTTATTTGTTCTAAACCGGTGTATAAGTGGTTGTCCTGGGAGTATAACATAAGCAAAACCTAAGGAGCTGTCCTTTGTGCTGAAATCATCTAGAACACTCTGCTATAAGATTATAGGGTTGATTTACCAAAGGAAAATCGGCTGTTCACTAGAAGAATTTCCCCTTAGCTTAGCAAATGAGGACAAGCTCTGCTGATTTCCATAATCCAATCATATACAAAAAATATATATATTTTTTAATTTCTCTTGCATCGATTTTTCTTTCCAAAGTGATTTTTCACCATGTTCTCTGAACTCAGTGGAAATTCCCTTGCAAAGCAAATAGCCTATTTGCCTTTAGAAAATGAACCCATTACTTAGAGCATTTAATCCATTACAGCAGGCACTAAAGGTCCCAGCATGACTTGCCCAAATTTGGTTTGAAGGTTACGCTGAGCATTTAATTCCAAAACAACCCTAGAGCAACACCTTTTTTTTATCTTTGCGCCAGTAATTACAGTAATCCTTTAAATGTACAGTAGATCACTACTTTGTAAATTAGTGTCAGGGGAGCAAAGCCCTGAAGATCACCTACAAACAATTAGCAGTTGCGTCACCGAGGGGTTTGTGCCTGGAAATACTTACCTAATGACTACTATGAAAAATATTGTATTCCAGTAACTGTATCTGATTACTAGTTGTAACAGTGCACTCAGAATTTTATTTCCTTTTTTATTTCACATGCCTCTTATGTATAACTATATATAATAAAAAAAAGAACTATATATAGTAAAAGCAATTCATTAACTCAAAAAGGCAGCTTGGGGGTTTTTGCCTAATGGGCCCTGGGATGTTCATGGACGCCTTCACCAGCCTAATTGTATCATGCATAAGGGTTAGTATACACAGCCATTTTTATTTTGCTTCTGACCTGGTTTATTCTGTTTAAATGCTTGCAACATTGAGGAATCCTAGGCTATTTTCTCTTCAGGTCGGATTATGGCCACTAGATGGAGCTGATGATCATACTGGTAGTAGTATTTATTTCCTATGATCATCAGCTCCATCTAGCAGCCATAATGTGGCATTCTGCTGATTTATTCTATTTATGAATAAAGAACATTTGACCTAGAGCAGGGGCGTCAAACTTGATTTCATCGTGGGCTGTATCAGCACTATGGTCACCCTGAAAGGGCCAGTTGTGTATGCAAGACTAGATGTCCAGAGCACCACCCCCCACCTTACCATCAGAAGTCAAGGGTCCTTCACCCTTCCTTACATCACAGTGGGGGCAGAGCTGGGAAGCAGAAAGTGAAGGGTCTGGAGGAGGTCCAGAGCAGAGCTGGAGTCTTCTGAAGACGAAAGGAGGTGAAGAGGAGGGGGTGCTGCAGCTGCACAGGGAGGAGCAGGATCTGAAGGAGTTCTGTCCTCCACTCTGCGGCAGACAGGGGGTGGTGTAAGATGAGGGGTTGCTGCAGGAAAGGTGTGAGGGCCGCATTAAATGACCTGGAGGGCCGGATTTGGCCCCCGGGCCTTGTGTTTGACACCTGTGACCTAGAGAGAAAAAAAGTCTAATAACGTTTGATTTTGCCAGCATTTGCACAGCACAAATGTACATGTGTTACAGGACAAATAGAGCAAAAATCAACATTTTTCTACTAAGGCAATAGCTGCTTTAGAAAGGAAATGTACAGAAGAAAATTAACACATTTTGCTTTGATAAACTTTACTTGGCTGAATTAAAATGAGGATGCTGTTGGCTTTGAAGTCCATTCCATGCTAAATAGATAATGAAAGAACACCGTCCCCATTGACCCCATGGCAATATTTTGCTGAAATGTCCTAAAATAAACTCTCACCTCTAGTGTTGAGCATGTCATGGCCGATCTCTTTCTTTGCCTTCTTCCTTCTCTCTGCACCCTCTCCTTATCCCATCTCTCTTTTTTTATTTTCTTTGTTTTCTTTCTTTTTTCTTTTTTTCCTTCCTACTTCTTTCCTACTACCTATCCTTTGTTTTTTGTCCACACATAGTTACATAGTTACATAATTAGTCTGGCTGAAAAAAGACACAAGTCCATCTAGTTCAACCAATAAAAATAAATATATATATATATATATATATATATACAGGGTGGGCCATTTATATGGATACACCTTAATAAAATGGGAATGGTTGGTGATATTAACTTCCTGTTTGTGGCACATTAGTATATGTGAGGGGGGAAACTTTTTAAGATGGGTGGTGACCAAGGCGGCCATTTTGAAGTTGGCCATTTTGAATCCAACTTTTGTTTTTTCAATAGGAAGAGGGTCATGTGACACATCAAACTTATTGGGAATCTCACATGAGTTATTTACAAGTTTCTGACCACGTATAAAATTTGTTCAATGTGCTGCCCATTGTGTTGGATTGTCAATGCAACCCTCTTCTCCCACTCTTCACACACTGATAGCAACACCGCAGGAGAAATGCTAGCACAGGCTTCCAGTATCCATAGTTTCAGGTGCTACACATCTCGTATCTTCACAGCATAGACAATTGCCTTCAGATGACCCCAAAGATAAAAGTCTAAGGGGGTCAGATCGGGAGACCTTGGGGGCCATTCAACTGGATTGGTCGTCGTGGGCCAGTTGAATGGCCCCCAAGGTCTCCCGATCTGACCCCCTTAGACTTTTACCTTTGGGGTCATCTGAAGGCAATTGTCTATGCTGTGAAGATACGAGATGTGCAGCACCTGAAACTACGGATACTGGAAGCCTGTGCTAGCATTTCTCCTGCGGTGTTGCTATCAGTGTGTGAAGAGTGGGAGAAGAGGGTTGCATTGACAATCCAACACAATGGGCAGCACAT
>BLSH010281555.1:444828-465580 GCA_018402905.1 Glandirana rugosa | reverse complement strand
GGTAGGGACTGAGGTGGGGGAAACGGGACGGGTACACTGTCCTCCGCCACGATATGTCCTTCGTAACCGATACGAAGGAGATCATGACCGAGGTCACGACGCGACACGGAGTTTAATGTGATGGTCAGCCTGCCTCGTCGACGGACTCTGACTCAATCAATGTACGACGTCGGACGTCTCGTACGTCTGCGCCTCCCTTTGGTCGCCGGCCCGTAGGGGTCCGTCGTCACGTGGGATCCGCCGACGGAACAAACAGATCACCATCGTGACCGGGACACGCGACCCAACTTAATTACGTCTCGTTAAGGAAAGATATAGTTTCTGACGTAAATGGAACTTCTACCTTCATTCGATTCAAGGTAAATGCAGTCTTTGATATAGAAAGGAATTGCTCTGCATTAATTCAACCCAGCGCACAGGGCCAGTGCTACCACTAGACAAACAAGGCAGCCGCCTAGGGTGCACTGCTGCCTGGGGATGCCCGGCCGCTGGTTTCCCTCCGCGTCTGCATGCTCTGCAGGCTGCAGCATGTAACTAACTCAGTCTCAGGCAGCTGCTCCGTCCGACTGGTAGTGTAATTTGAGGCACAGCGCAGCACTGGAGCCAGTACTAGAGGAAGCATAGCCAATGCTTCCTGTATAGCACCGCCTCCTGTCACATGGGCAGGGCAAAGGGGGTGGAGTCAGGGATGGAGCCAATGGGGGGGCGGCAAAATGAGGTTTGGCCTAGGGGGTCAAAAATACTTGCACCAGCCCTGCCAGTGCATATGTGCCACGGAGGGGTGTTTGGGCCATAATGTGTCATGGATGCACCATTGTGTGCTGAGAGCGCGCTCCCGGCATGCGGACTGAGCTGTCATTGGCAACAGTCAGAGGCTGGTGGTACTCAATCATGTGATCATTGTGACAGCCGATTAGGAACCCTTCCTCTTGTGATCCCTTAAAGGGTCAGCGGGAGGCATCAGCAAGAGTTTAAAATTATGTTAACCACTTGCTTACTGGGCACTTAACCCCCCCCCCTGCCCAGACCCATTTTCAGCTCTCAGTTCTGTGGCACTTTGAATGACATTTGCGCGGTCATGCTACACTGTACCCATATGAAATTTTTATCATTTTTTTTCACACAAACAGAGCTTTCTTTTGGTGGTATTTAATTGCTAAAAAACAAAAAAAAGACCGGAAAAAGTTTCATAGTTTGTTATAAAATTTTAAAAATAGGTAATTTTTCTCCTTTATTGATGGGCGCTGATGAGGCTGCACTGATGGGCATTTACATGCTGCACCAATGGGCACTGATATGCTGCACTGATAAGGTGGCACTGATAGGCGGCACTGGTAGGCAATGATGAGGCGGCACTGGGTGGCACTGATGGGCAGCACTGAAGGGCACTGATGGGTGGCACTGATGGGCACTAGTAGGCACTGGTGGGCGACACTGATCGGCAGCATTGACAGGTGGCACTGATGATGAGGCACTGATGGACACTGGTTGGCAGCACTGATAGGTGGCACTGGTGGGCATTGATAGGTGGCACTGGTCCACACTGATAGGTGGCACTGGCTGGCACTGGTAGGCGGCACTGATGTTCACCTGTAGGTGGCACTGGTGGGCAGTTGTAGATGGCACTGGAGGGCACTGCATAGCAGCAGTGCCTCTCCGTGTGCGGGACTGATGTCCCTGTCTCATAGACTCGGTGATCATAGAGCACGCCGCGCCTGGCCCCCAGGCAGCTCGTGCACAGGAGGATGTCTATTGACGGCGTCCCGGCAATTCAGATCCGCGCTGTAGCAATCAGTCGGCTATGGCACGGATCTGAAGTGGTTAAACCTGTGTTTTTAAGCACTTTCAGCAGCTGATTTAAACACTCGCTGAATATGCAGCTTCTTTATCTTTAATCCTTGTCTATGTTCCAGTGTAGATTGGTGCCATGATCTCTGCCTCAGGTTTCCTGTTTCAGGGTGGCTCCTTTCTTTTGCATCATCCTATGGGGCCACCCTTGTGTACAGGGACTAGAGTTGTGTCTCCCTACACTATGTGAATCAATAGAAACACACAGCCCTGTAGCCTAATGTAGCACCCTCTAGTGTGCTACCAGAATAGTGCAGGCAAATTTACTGGCTTATAGTAAAATGAGTTTTTAAAGGAGTTGTAAAGGCAGAAGGTTTTTTTTTTATCTGAATGCATTCTATGCATTAACCACTTCAGCCCTGGAAGGATTTGCCCCTTCCTGACCAGGCCATTTTTTGCGATTCTGCACTGCATTGCTGTAACTTCCATATATTTTATGTACTTTTTTTCCCCACAAATAGAGCTTTCTTTTGGTGGTATTTGATCACCTCTGATTTTTTTTTTTTTTTTTGCACTATAAACAAAGAGCAACAATTTTGAAAAAAAAAACATTTTTTTTTTTTACTTTTTGCTATAATACATATCCAAAAAAAAATATCTAAAAAACTAATGTATTCATCAGTTTAGGCCGATATGTATTCTTCCTCATATTTTTGGTAAAAGAAAAAATCACAATAGACTTGATATTGATTGGTTTGCGCAAAAGTTATCGCATCTACAAACTATGGGAATAGATTTACAAACTTATTTTTTCTTTATTGTTTTTACTGGTAATGGCGGCGATCTGGGATTTTTAGCAGGGCTGCGACATTGCGGCAGACAAATCTGACCCCAAATGACACTTTTTGGGGACCAGTGACATTATTACATTGATCAGAACTATAAAAATATGGTGATCAATGTATAAATGTCACTGGCAGGGAAGGGGTTAACACTAGGGGACCATCAAGGGGTTAACTGTTTCCCCTGAGTGTGTTCCAACTGCAGGGGGGACGGGCAGGCAGGGACATGACAGATCACTGGGAACAGAAGATCTCTGTCATGTCCCCTGTCAGAACAGGGATCCGCCTTGTTTACATAGGCAGATCCCCGTTCTGCCTCTGTAGAAGGCGATCACGGGTTGCTGGTGGACAGAATTAGAAAAAAAAGTTCCATGGATGCCGGGAACACCACTTGGGGCAAGGCCCCAGGGAAATGTGGTTTACTTATTTTTATGTACTCATGTGGACAGTGTGTGTCAGGGAACAGTGGGCCTCCCTTCCCTAGGGGCCCGTTTTCCCTGAACACACTGCACACATGGATGATACGCCATTGTATACAGCTATATGGTCAGCTGCCTCTGGATGACTCTGAATACATACACTTGCAGACCAAATTGGCGCTGTATCCAATATAGAGCCAGCTTTACCTTTAGCCTTTATGGTGACTTTTTCATATATCCTTTTTTATGGATACTAGTCATATAGCTTCATCAGCTGCACAGGCCCAATTAGGTTGATTCCTATTGTTTGCAACACCACCTGAGCCATCCAGACCCTTAATTGAAACACAGGGAGGAACCAACATTTCTCCAACCAACATTTTTTAGCTGCTTTTCTCGGGGCGTGATCTCCTTGGGCAAGGTTTGGTGCCCTCTGTGACCAGGTTAGGCGGTGTGCCATTCATCTCCTCACCCTATGGACTCTGGATGTACAATAGTCGGTAAAAGATATTTTTGTACAAGTTGTTAACAAAGTGGTTTTTGGATACAGTGATTTATATGAATGACAATGCTATTATTACAACCACTTACCCCGATGAAGAGCATTAATTGCACAGCTTGAAACGCATTGGGTACACTCTGCACTCAACAACAGAGTATTGTGGTTATACCAACCTTCTCATTCTTTTTTTATGTTTCGTAACCTTGTTAAACCGCACTCCTATGACAGCATAAGTTAATTTTAAAATTTTGATTTTCCTCTTCTAATATGTTTAAATAAAACTGATATATTGTATGATATTTCTCTAATCTTTGGAATCAATGTCTTTAAAAGTCCCAATTAGAGGGTTTTCTTCATAGTTTGTATCATCCAGGGATGTGGGCATTTTTTCCTATCCTAGAATAGCATTAGCATTTTCCATTTATCTGTAGACAGCTATGAGCACATAGCACAGGTGTGCCTAGGCACCCTCACAAAACCAGAAAGTGCACTGATATAGGAATTCAGCACAAAAGGTCGATTTTTCGAGGTACTGCTTAAGCCTCCTACACACGGGACGACGATCGTATACAACAGGTCGTACTAACGACCGTTGTATGCGATATCGATAGTTTGTATGCGCGATTAGAACAGTCGAACATACGACAGTCGTACAAGGGAGTTGTATGAGCAGACTAGAAAACTTGGTCGTACCAACAAGCGCTCATACGACCGTTGTATCGTGTATACAGAGCAGTTGGTACAACAAGTTGTATTGTGCAAAACACGCATGCTCAGAAGTCAGGAACGGCCGGGTGCTAATTACATGCACCTGAACGTTCTTTCTGCGGTCGTACGATCGTGTAGTGCAGTCAGTATGCAAGTTACATTATGCAACATACGATTTGAGACGATCGTACGTACGATCGTCATTCCGTGTGTACGAGGCTTTAGACACAATTAACATTTTTAAATGTTCTTTATAACACTGCAAGTCTTCACTTTTTGAGTGCAGATTTATTCTAATCTTTACTTTGCTTATCTCAGGAGATAAAAGTTAAACTGTTCCTTCAGTATATTGTTTTTCTCCACAGAGCTCTCAAGCAGGTGCTGAATAGGAATGACCAAAGCCATTCCGACAAAATTGAGGTTGCTGTGAAATTGCCTATGTTCCCATCAGCAAATTTCACAGAATTGAAAATTCCCTCATTGTGCTGCTTAGGCAAACTGTTCCTCGAAGATATTTTTATTTAGAGATTGTTTTATTGTTTTGGTTTTTTTTTTTTATTTTGGAATAGATATTTTTTGTTGATTTAGACCCCTTTCACACTTGTGCGAGTCGTCCTGCGATTTGGGACTACAAAGCCCCATGACAAGTCGTTCCCCATTATTTCCAATGAATACCATTCATATCTGTATGACTTTAAAGTCGTGCCGACTTCAAAGTAGCCCCTGCATTACTTTGGTCCAACTTTGATGCAACTTGAGGTCCATAGACTTCAATGTTAAACCCTCAAAGTCTCATGCAAATCGCACCCGAATAATATAGATGCGATTTATGTACTACTTCTATACGACTTTGTAATATGTTTTCATTGAGCCAAAGTTGCAACAAAGTCGGACCAAAGTCTTACTGATCCCAAATCGCTGCAAAATCGTGGCAAAAAAAGTGTGAAAGGGGCCTTAGCTGTATTATTTCTTTCATTTATTGGTTTATTTACACTTTTTTTTCCACTCAAGATTCACAAATATTTATAATTGGATTTAACTGGAAAAATGTATGAGAATTGTGAAAATCTTGGGTAAAACATTTATGAATAGACCTCTTTGCATTTTTGCTTTCTGCTTTTGTGCTTTTTTTGATCCGTACTGTTCTTCATTATCTGTTTCTTTTCCATTAAAGTGGTTGTAAAGCCGCCCCAAAAAAAAAAAAAAAACTGAAAAGCAAAGGCATAATGAGCTAGTGCAGCGCATACTAGCTCATTATGAAACACTTACCTTGGAACAAAGCTGTTGCAGCGGTCTCAGCACACCGTTGTAACCGGCGACATCGTACTTCCGGGTCTGTGGCTCCAGCGCTGTGATTGGTGGAGCCGCACTGACGTCACTCCCGTGCATGCGCATGGGAGCCGTCATTTACGGCACGAATACAGAAGAAACGGCACCCTGGGCCACCCTGGGTGCCGATTTTTCAGTGCGCATGTGCCGATGACGTCGGCACATGCAAATACAGGGGATATCTCCTAAGCCGTACAGCCTTATTGTAAGCTTACCTGTAGTTTAAAGTGGTTGTCAGGACTTGACAACCACTTTAAAAAAACATATATCTAATGAGGAATGGGTCCTGGATTTAAAATGTAATTCATTAAAGAGGAAGTAAACCCAGATGGGATTTACGTCCTCTACATTTCCCTGTGATGTAGAAGCATAATGGGCTACTATGCATCGCATAGTAGCCCATTATTTGCCACTTACCTGCAAACGAAGCCTGCAATGTCCAGTGATGTCCCCTGTGCTGGCCGCGTCCATCTTCAGCCCCTCTTCCTTCTGGGGCCGCGACTCCGGCTCTGTGACTGGCCGGAGTTGCATGACGTCACTCCCACGCATGCGCGTGGGAGCCGCCAGTCATGGCACGATCACAGTGAAGAAACGACATGGAGGCCATTTCTTCACTGTGCATGTACCGAAATTACGTTGGCACGTCTAGTACACTGCATATCTCCTGAACCGTGCAGGTTTGGGAGATATGCAGGGGACCTACAGGTAAGCCTTATTATAGACTTACCTGTAGGTTAAAGTGGCTGTCACAGGTTGACGACCACTTTAAATTTAGAACCAAGTAAACTTTCACAGTTGCAATCTTTGGAACCACATCAAGACCCGGCCAATGTTGACATTTCTCACATACAGTATGTGTAAAAATCAGCATTTTTTTGCTAGAAAATTACTTAGAACTCCCAAAAAGTATGTATTTTCTAAAAGCAAGGGTCCTGGATAATTAAATGGTGGCTGTTGCAATTTTTTTATTCACATGATATTTGTGCAGTTGTTTATGAAACACACATTTTCAGGAAAAAATACACTTTAATGAGTTTTGGTGCACACAAACACAACATAATACCCGATGTTTGGTAAAGCATAAAAGATGATATTATGCAGAGTAAATCGATACCTAAAAAAAAGCTAAGAGAGAGGCGCCTCTAAGTGCAGGATTAAAAACAACTTTATTACACATTGGCAACTGACAGTTGTAGTAGTGACAGGCACATCTGTATGAAAGAGATCTCAAGGGGGTGTCATCAGTGTTAATCCTGTCCTAATCTTGTTATGCATCCGATCATCTGCACTGTGCTGTAGCTCTGGCCGCTCGCTGTGAAGATGGAAATGCCAGACAAATAGTGAGGAATACCAGAACGAGGCTTGGTATGCAGAGATGGGGGAGCGTGGATGGATGACATCACAGGAATGTGACGCGTTTCATGAGCATGCCTGCTAAGGTGTCCTGGTAGCCGCGCTCCTTCTTCAAGCAGCAACAGATCTAGAGAGTGTGGCTGGAGATCCAAAATATAAAGGACTACAGGGGGAGGGGCCAGCCGGCAGGGAATGCACTATAATGCTAAGAGATTATTGTTGCTGTGCATGGAAAACCAGAGATGGAGGATCTGCCCACATCCCTAAATAACAGACTAAAGTAGAAAACCCCACTTGGGACTTTTAAGGGAAGACCAACTCCATGAGAGTACAACAAAATATACATAAATTAAAATTTTATTTTGAAAATTACAAGGCCCAAGGTACGGGCTTCACAAGGACAAGCAAAATACAAACACTTATAAGAAGTGGATGCATATCCACTTACCAACCGGAAGGATTTCCAGCTTTAGGACCAGAGCACTTTTTGCGATTCGGCACTGCGTCGCTTTAACTGACAATTACGCGGTCGTGCCTTTTTTCCCACAAATAGAGCTTTCTTTTGGTGGTATTTCATCACCTCTGCATCATTTCTGATCGCCGCTATAAACAAAAGAAGAGCGACCATTTTGCAAAAAAAAAAACAAATTTCTTACTTTTTGCTAAAATTCAAATCCAAAAAAAAATATAAAAAAACTTTTTTTTCACCGTTTTTGGCCGATTTATATTCTTCCTCATATTTGTGATAAAAAAAAAATCACAATTGGCGTTTATTGATTGGTTTGCGCAAAAGTGGCCACGTTTACGGATGATGAGAATTAATTTCTGGGGTTTTTTTTTTTTACTAGTAATGGCGGCAATCTGCGATTTTTAGCGGTACTGCGATATTGCAGCGGACATGTTGGACATTTTTTACACTTTTTTGGGACCAATGACATTTATTCAGCGATCAGAAATTTAAATGTCCACTGATTACTGTATAAATGTCATTGGCAGTGAAGGGGTTAACCTGGGGGTGGAGAGCTAGGGGTTAACTGTGTTCCCTGGGTGTGTTCTTACTGTGGGGGGGTTGGGCTACCATGGGCATGAGAGATCTAACTGATCCCAGTGACAGGGATCAGTAGATCTCCCATGCCTGCACTAACAGAATGGGGAACCGCGCGTTTACATCGGCGGTTCCCCGTTCTTTCCCTGTGGCCACTCATCAAGGGTCGCCGGCGGACATCGGGTCCGCCCGAGCCGTGAACACACTCCTCAGGTGTGCGGAGGGCACGCGCGCGCGCCCCCTAGTGGCTGTTCGCAGATCGCCGTGTTTTTATGGCGATTCGCACTCAGCATCCCGACTGCCGCCGTGAAAACACAGCACGCGGTCGGGAACTGGATATAGGTCATGACAGACATTTAATATATATGAAATTGTAATGTTGATATAACCACCACACTCTGTTTAAGAAAACAGAGGGAACTCAATGTGTTTCAAATTAAAGTTCTTCCTCAGGGGTAAGTAGTCATATAGTTAGCAATGTCATGAAAGGAGTCAGTTGCATCCAAAACTTAGCAGTCTAAGAACATCCACATTTTAGTGCAGGCTACCCACCCACATTCTAATTTTTCTTGCTGGAGTCATCATACACTTCCCTCTAGAGGTGCAGAATTCCATTATCTGATTGGTTTTCTGCCAGGGAGTGCACTCTCCTCCTTAAGGCTGGTCGGGTGGGGTACTGTAGGTGGATTGGGCGGATCATTTTTCCGTATTTTCTCCCTTCCCTCGCTTTTTTATCGCCCCCCATGGGGATGCCGATGAGCAGTGGGTAGCCTGCACTAAAATGTGGATGTTCTTAGACTGCTAAGTTTTGGATGCAACCGTCTCCTTTCATGACATTGCTAACTATATAACTACTTACCCCTGAGGAAGAGCTGTAATTCGAAACGCGTCGGGTTCCCTTTGTTTTCCTTAAACAGAGTGTGGTGGTTATATAAACATTACATTTTTATATATTTTAAATGTCTGTCATAACCTATATACATCCACTTCTAATATGTGTTTGTATTTTGCTTGTCCTTGTGAAATCCATACCTTGGGCCTTGTAATTTTCAAAATAAAAATGGAATCTTTTATGTAAATTTTGTTGTACTCTCATGGAGTTGGTCTTCCCTGTTAAAGTCTCAAGTGGGGTTTTCTTCTTTAGTCCACTATAATGCTAATGGCAGTATACACACAGAAAATAACAGCATAGACAATTAAAAAAAAATGTCATGTGCACATGAAAACAGGGATTGCGTGATAATAAAAAGAAAGAAAAGTGTACCAGCTACAATTATATATTTGTGTACATACTGTAGGAAATGAAGGAAGAGTTTGAGGTTAGCAGACTATATAACAGATATTATGCAGTGAATGAAAACTATATTAGACATGGGGTATATGGGAATTAGGGCAAGCATCAATCCGACTAAGAATAATAAGTAATGAATAATAAATATTAAATAAATAATGGAAACCTTGTGCGGATGGTGACTCGGTACCATGCAGAAATAAATATACTCCACGGGGATACATACGGAGCTTAGTGTGGTAGTAGATATATATGCTACACAGATAATATATACTCTACAGCCCTAATGAAATACACATATAATCTATGTAATAAAAAGTTTAAAAAAATTAATACAAAATTAATCATTAATTAATATCAATATAACCAATATAATGAATTAATTAGGAATTAGATATACCAATTAATTTAGAAATTGATGGGATAAATTTATAGGATTATAATGGTATCAATAGCATTATAATGAAATTATTTGAAATTTATATTATTATATTATATTTTATTTAATACGGATCAAAATATCAATTATTAAATGCAAAGAAAAGGTGAAATTCATGTAAGGGGAAAGAGAAAATCCTGCCTACAGAGGGATAATAAATTAAATATTATATTATATTAAAATGATATATTATATTAAAAATGATATATTATATATGAGACCAATAAATACATACATTTATATATAAGGCTGGATGCTATATAAAAGATCAACATCTTTTACCAGAACGGGACACTTATTGGATAGGAAATGAGGTTAGATAGAACAGGAACAAATTAATAATGTATAATTGGACCACAACCACTATGGGAAAAAAACAGTAAGGATCTATATACTTACAGTGGGGACCAAAAAACAACCCACCACCCCCATAGTCAAGACCTATAGAGAAGAAAGGGGATGGAAATGAAAGAGGTAAATGATTGGTGAACTGGAATATTTAACTGCAAATTAGTAGGTATTAGGGATGGGCCCGCGGTTTGAGTCGAATTTAGGACATTATGGGGCGTTCGCAGCGACTTCACCGCTGCGGAGCGCCCCATAATGCATTGCGCGAAGACGGCGTGCACAGCTCCTCCTCCATCGCTGTTTGTTATGACATTTTATTTATATGGCAGGGCGAGGCCACCCGGCAATGTAAGCAAGCGGCCCCCGCCCCTTCTGACGTCATGGTGTGTCGCTACCCATGATTGACACTGGATTACAATGGGAGACACTTATTTTTATTTTTTAATAAAGGACTTGTCCCTAATTTTCTCCTGTGGATTTTTTTCTTTTTTGACACCTTTGATGAATTAGTGGGGATACTAATTCACATAGGGGGGCCGGGATCTGGGGGCTCCCTTATTAACCAGTACAGATCTGCGCTATAGCCGATAGACGGCTACAGCGTGGACCTGAATTGCCGGGGAAGCGTCCATTGATGTCTGCCCCTTTGCTTGCTCCCCGTGCACACTCACAGCCAGTGGCGGCGTGCTCTCACGCCAGTCGCACGCTGCATGGGCGTGTCGGCGGACTCGGTTTCCACTCGTGACCTGCGATCGCCTAATAGAGTGGTAGAACGGGGAACCGCCAATGTAAACACGGCGGTTCTCCGTTCTGTGAGGGGGCACATGACAGTGATCTACTGATCCCTGTCATCGGGATCAGTTAGATCTGTTATGTCCCTGCCAACCCAGCCCCCATACAGTTAGAACACATACAGGGAACACAGTTAACCCCTTGATTGCCCCCTTACTGTTAACCCCTTCCCTGCCAGTGACATTTACACAGTAATCAGTGGCTATTTAAATTCCTGATCGCTGTATAAAAGTCAATGGTCCCAAAAAAGTGTCAAAAATGTCTGACATGTCCGTTGCAATGTCGCAGTCCCAATAAAAATCGCAGATCGCCGCCATTATTAGTAAAGAAAATAAATAAAATAAAAACGCCATAAATCAATTCCCATAGTTTGTAGACACGATAACTTTTGCGAAAACCAATCAATATACGCCGATTGTAATTTTTTTTGTAGAAGAATATATATCGGCCTAAATTGATGAATATTATTTTTGGGATATTTATTATATATATTATAAAAAGTAATAAACATTGTTCTTTTTTCAAAATTGTCACACTTTTTTGTTTATAGAGCAAAAAATAAAAACCGCAGAGGTGATCAAATACCACCAAAAGAAAGCTCTAATTGTGGGGGAAAAATTATAAAAATTTTGTTTGGGTACAACGTTGCACGACCGCGCAATTGGAATTCAAAATGCGACAGCGCTGAAAGCAGAAAATTGGTCTGGACAGGAGGGGGATTAAGTGCCCAGTAAACAAGTGGTTAAAGGGGGCTTCCAGATTCCGATAAGCCCCCCACCCGCAGACCCCCACAACCACAACCCAGGGTTGTGGGGAAGAGGTTCTTGTCCCCATCAACAAGGTGCTTTGGGGTGTGGGGCGCTGAGCCCCATGCCCCAAAGCACCCATACTCCCCATGTTGAGGGCATGTAGCCTGGTATGGTCCGGGGGGGGCTTGCTCGTCCCCGTCCCCCCACCCCATTGGTGGTTCAGCCAGGTTGCATACTCGGATAAGGGTCTGGTTTGGATTTTAGGGGAGGCCCCACGTCAATTTTTTTTAAGATTTTGGCCCGGAGTTCCCCTTAAAATCCATACCAGACCCGAAAGGCCTTGTTTGGTCTGAGGGAGGGGGCACCCCACGCAAATTTTTTCTGTGATGTTTTTGTATATTGCCCAGAGGCGGCAATACATTACACCTGCGATAAGAAATTAATATTTTTCTTTCAGAAATGTCATTTTGCTCTAGCGATGTTCTACAGAGGTGCGCCCTTTTACAGACAGACTAAGGGACCCCCCATGCACGATATTTAAAGGAATATTTCATTTTTATTGTTTCACTGTAAGCATTATTAAAATCCCTGCTCCTGAAAAAACTATCGATTTAAAAACTTTTTTTGCATTGATACATGTCCCCTAGAGCAGGACCCAGGTCCCCATACACTTTTTAGGGCAATAACTTGCATATAAGCCTTTAAAATTAGCACTTGGTTTTTCATCTTCAAGTTCTATAGACTTTAACGGTGTTCGAATGTTTGCACAAAATTTTTTGCCTGTTCGCATTTTCTGGTGCGAACCGAACCGGGGGGTGTTGGGCCCATCCCTAGTGGCTATTAACATAAGACTATATTATGAGTATACAAAGATACAATATACAAAACGGATAATGGGTGGATCAAAGCATAGTGGCTATTTCTATACCCTTGTTGAAGCCACCAGGCGAGAGTACATCAAGACTATAGATCTAAAAAAGTCTCTCTGGCAGAGTTTCTTGAACCGCTAAGCCTCGGGGAGAGATCTGGGTATTTGTTCTATAACCCATACCCTCAGACCTATTGTGGATTTTTGTGTACCTCAAGGAAATGTCAGGGTACACTGTGATGATCTTTGCCTTCCTCTATGAACCTCCTATGCTTGCCGAACCGACATCTAAGAGGGCGAATGGTTCGACCCACATAGAGTAGTCCGCATGGGCATGTAAATCCATAGACCACAAAGTCTGAGGAACAGTTATAGAACTCCTCCAGCACGTAAGACTTGCCTTTCGTGCAGAAAGACTTCTGCCCATGGTGAACAAATTTACAAGTTTTGCACAAGGCCTTGCGGCACTGGTACATCCCAACTAGGGGCACCAACACAGGTACAAGTGGTCCAGTGTCCAAAATCTTAAGTTTGCTAGGGACAATTTTACTTTTCAAATCAGGAGCCCTATGATAAGTGACTTTGGGGCGATACTTTTGAGATGGGGATCTTGCAAGGGTATATTCCAATGATGGGTAAGTATTCTATCCATTTTCTTGTATTGGGAGTGGAAAGTGGAAGTGAAACGGATCGAATGATTCTATTACTGTTTTTTGGGAGGAGCTTACCCTTCAAATACAATTCAAAAGCTTGGTTGACCAATGTGTCAGGATATTGTTTGTCCTGGAATTTGTTTGTCAATGCAATGCTCTGCTCAACATAGTCACTATCCCATGTACAATTTTGCCGCAATCTACAAAACTGTCCTCTGGGTATATTTTGGATCCATGGAGGGTAATGGCAGCTCTTGTGATGCAGAAAAGAATTACCCACAGTTGGTTTGGTGTAGTTCTTGGCAACAATACAAACCTCTGAATGGCCCAACTCTAAGTCTAGGAAGGCCAGAGTATTAAATAGATACCTAACATGTCACACTTTAAAACTGCTGAGGCCTGTAGAATGGTGACATACCACAGTGCATTAAATTATTCAGAAGTAACACTTTAAAACCCATTACAGGTTTCAATTTAGTGTTACACAGGAGATCTGGCACTAGAATGATTGTTCTTACTCTGATGTCTGCGACAATAATTTAAATGTGTGGTGTAATCACTGTTTACACTGTGTGTGGGTCCTACATATAGCTACAGCTTTACAATTTGTTTATTTAATTTTATTACTTATTTTCTTTGATTTTCTCAATTTTGTGTTTCAAGAATTTTATTGGGTAATGTATTGGATAACATGAGTAATGTTGATTTTTAATTTTATTAACTTTATTGTTATCACAAGGGATGAACAACATCGCGCGGATAGTGACAAATACCCTTTTTGAAGAGATCTAGGGTCTTTTAATTTGATTGGCTACTTTACTAGCCATTAACAGCTTGTAAACAAAAAAAAAAAAACACAAAGGATGAAGCACCTACTAAGGATACTGTATACCAACAGCTAGTGAACTAACAAACCGAGATTGAAAGTGACAAAATACTCTTTCTTATGTAGCGCCCCCATAGTGAATAGGTGCTTTTGTGATAGATTTTTGCTAGGAGAGGCAAATTTAGTCAAGCCTGACTGTTGTGCAGGCCTGAGTGTTTTGATCTGGGCAGGGGAGTGGCCCAGGAAGAGCTGGAGACTGTAGGAAGAAACAACCCCAACCTGGATTGGCAGGAGGCAGGCCTCCTTAAATACTGTGGTCTGCCCAACTGGCGGGAGGAGAGTGTCGGGTGGAAGAGTGGAGATGTAGCAGAGGTTGCTGAGGTCTCACCTAGGAGCCCCAGTCTGGGGGGGTGACCTTGAGGCCTGGTGGCTCAGGTGCAGCCAGGAGTGGAGAGAGATCCTGGAGCAGCATAAGGGAGCAAGAGAGCAACAGAGAGGCTACAGGCAAGGCTCTTTAAAGGATCCACCAGTGTGGTGAGTGACAGACCCTGGGAGCTGGAGAAGAGGACTGGAGCAGGCTAAGAGGAGACAGTGGACGGTCTGTGAAAGGTGAAGGATCCAGTCAGGGGAGCAGTGTCACTGGACAGTGAGGTAGGCCGGAGTGGCCTGGAAGAGGATGAGCTGGGAGCAGTAGTCCATCAAGACCCACCAGCACAATTGTACTTAGCTACACTCTGAGGGCCTCATCATGTGCTAGCAGAGGTGGAGGAAGAAGTAATGGAAGCTTGATAAATGTCCCTTCAGGCCTAACAGTGAAGAAGCAAGTGTTTTGCAGGAGAGAAGGGAAGGAGTGTAACAGTCAGCAAGTGTCAGTGCTGGAGGAAGAAGACTGTATATACAGAGGTATATATAGCATGGTCCTGCATCATTGATCTTTGGGCATCCCACAGTTGTCCCTACCCTATCCAAGGTTATTTCCTCAATAAAACAACAAAAACGGTGACTCTGGATACAAGGAAAAGTGTGTGATTGAGGGCAGAGTGACAGGTGAACCACATCTACCAGCCACCCCTAGGGGGCCATTGGCTACACTTACATCACAGAAAAGATCAGAGAACGGAAGTTCCTCCGACTCTTGAGTCCTTTCAATGCAGTCGTAGGACCTCCCTGTAAAAGTGATCAGGTGGCTGTACAGCCGCTTGGATCACATTTATACAAAAGGGAATCCCTGGCAGAAAATTCTGATACCAGGATCATGGCTGCAGCTTAGATCCCTCATCATCAGCTGGCCAGAAGTATAAATGTATTCTTTTAAAATGGTTGTTAAGGCTGAAGATGTTTTACCTTCATGCATTCTATGCATGAAAGTAAAAAACCTTCTGTGTGCAGCTCCCCCCTCAGCCCCTCCTAATACTTACCTAAGCCCGATCTCGATCCAGCGATGTGCACTGACCCAAGGCTCTACAAGGTCCCTCCCTCCTTATTGGCTGAGATGCAGGAGCCGTTGGCTTCCGCTGCTGTCAATCACTACCACTAAGGCAGGAGAGGAGGTGTGGGGCTGAGCCACGCTCTCTGTGTCTTATGGAGACAGAGAAATGGCTTGGGAGCAAAGATGCACAAGTGCCCCTACAGCAATCAGCTTTCTATGGGGGCTTTCGGCGAGGGGGAGGTGCCCAGAGCACCATCGGGGGACCCGAGAAGAGGAGGATTGGGACTGCTCTGTGCAAAACCACTAAACAGGTAGGTCTATAACAGGTTTGTTTTTTGTTTTTTTTATAAAATATTTTCCTTTACAATCGCTTTAAGGCCCCTTTCACATGGAGCAGATCTGCTCAGTGGACTTTACCAGCTCAGCTCAGTTGATCCCCGATGAGCCGGCTGATGACAGGTCTGTCTCTGCTCACTGTGCTGAGACGGTCCTGTCAGATCTCCACTGTCCTCTATGGGGAGATCATATGAAAATGGACAGCATGTCCATTTTCATCCGATCCGATCTGCTGGACGGATGGCGAATGTATTGCCATCCGTCTCTTTTGAGCGGATCTTGTCGGATTGGATGGCAGGCGGGTGTCACTAGACATATCTCCGCAGACATCCTCCTGCCCATAGAAGTCAATGGGTGGCCTGCTTGGATCCACTTGAAAAATGGTGGATCCGAACGGGTTGATTGGGTGAAAGGGGCCTAAGTATTTTTTTTTAATTTACTATAGACATTTTTTTTTGTGCTGAGAATTTATGCACATTTCTCTTTATTATTGTTGAGATCGTTGGTCATTACTGGATATTTATTTTTTATTCTATATACATTTCCTTATTGTCCCCTGTAGTAGTAGTAATACAGGCAGTCCCCAGGTTACAAACAAGATAGGGTCTGGATGTTTGTTCTTAAAGCAGAGGTCCGAAGTTTTTGGATGGAACTCCTCTTTAAGTTGAATTTGTATGTAAGTCGGAACAGGCACATTTTTTTAAGTGTAACTCCAACCAAAAAAAATCATTTTTACGGATTGTTTTGGGTTATCATAGGGAAGGGTTAACACCCCTGTAATGTTTGTTTTGCTGTCTCTGCCCTGTTCCGAAGATTTCACCTCACTTTCTGTCCCTGTGACGACTGGATTTTTGAAAATTTTGGGTTGTCATGGAAACAAGGATTGGTGATAAAGCTTCAGTGGAGACACCTTTTTGCCATGATAACTCTTAGAGCCCTTTCACACTGATGTGGCGGGGGCGGTAGCAAAAAAAAAAACCTAGCTAATTTTAGCGGCGTGCTTTTAATCCCCAAGAAGGGGTTAACATGGGGTTAAAAGTGCCCGTGTTGTGGCGCTTCCAAAGCGATTTGCAGGTGCTTCGGAAGCGCTGCCCATTCATTTCAATGGCAAGGGCGGTGTATACATCACTCCCGCACCGCCCCAAAGATGCTGCTTGCAGGACTGCAAGCGCAACGCCCCAGTGCCAGGGGCGTAACAATAGGGGTTGCAACTGCAACTGGGCCCCATGGTCCAGGGGGCCTATGTGCCTCCCTTGTACATCTGAATAGGAAGGATGGCGGGGTGGCATTTAGAGGACCCAATCTCCTCCATTTTCCTCTATCCAGTTTAATATCTTCTGCTGTTTCCAGGGTCCCTGTGTGCTTCCCTTGTCCCCCCCACAGAGCTGCTGTCTTGCCCCCTCCTCTCTCCTGCCAGCTGCTGTAGAAGATGTGTCATGCTGGAGAGATGGGAACGGGTTGGCACATTTGTTATTTACTGGCTCCTTCTTTTTCTGAATGGACAGAGTCAGTGATTGGTACCAATTGGTTCATTCATAACTGAAGCATAGTAAACTGTTTTTTACTATACTTCCATTTCTGAATGAATTCGAGGCTCGGTACACAGCTATTCCTGTCCATTCATTCTGTGCAGCTGAGGCTACACAGATGGAAATTGAAAGCTGAGGTTTGTTTAGACCCCTGATATCTCATCAAAGCCCCCCAACAGAGCTCCTAAAAAAATGTAAAAATAAAATTGTAAAAGAAATAAAATGAAATGGTAAAAAAAATAATAAAAAATAAAAACTACTGACAGCAGTGAGGGAACTATCAGGATTGCAAAGGTTGCAATTGTGACCGGGCCCTGGCATTTCACCACCATGGGGAGGCCAGAAGATGGCAGAAAGGGGGCCACCTTGCAGAACTTGTGAAAGGGCCCCACTGCCGTACCATAATAAAGAGACCTGCGATGGGAGTAAAGGGCCCCAGGATCAGTGGGAAGAGGGAAGGTCTCTGGTCTGGGGGCCCTTCATAATTTCTTGCACCGGGGCCCTAAAGGTTCTAGTTATGCCTCGGCCCAGTGCACTTGGGCTTTCACACTGGGGGTGCTAAGGCGCCTGAAAACTGCCCCAGTGTGCAAGGAGTGAATTTCCCTTCCTAGGGGTAGATTTCCACTCACTTCCTGTTTCCCCTCCATTTGTAAGTGGAATGTTTGTAACCTGTGGACCCTCCTGTAGTAGTAATAATCTTTGTTGTCATACTAATCTTTTTGTCATTATTATTATGATAATGTTGATTGTTATTATTTATTGACTTCTTTATGATTGGCATTTGTAAATAGTAAGATGTGTATATTCTATGTATTGTATGAATAAAGTGTGGGAAGAGATCTCTGCCCACCCCATTGTCCGCCTTCACCTGTTTACATCTAATAATCAATCAGTTAGCGAACACGAATCTTGATGAAAACAAGTGTTGGGAAGCAGCTGCAATGCTACACAAGTATGAAATCGTGTATCTCGATGGTATTTGGACTATCGTGTCCCTGTAATGGGAACTTAATGTGATGAGTCGGTTCACGCTTGCTGGGAACTCCTGGGAGTAGTTGTTATGTTCTATTTTCTAAGCCTGGCATCTGGGAAAATAGCTATGGAATGTATTTCTCAGTATTTATATCATTGAACCTGAAGAGGTATGATCGTGTTGTTTTCTAAATTACCATCATTTTTTTTTTTTTTCCTTGAAAGTGTGAATCAGTTAGGGCTGAAGATACTCACCGATAAAACCGAGGTTGGAAAGTCACAATCATCCTGTATATCAGTTGTGCCGTAAACACGTGGTTCAGGGTTAGGCCTCATGCACGCTGGGTGTTTGCCCAGCTCTTCTAAATGCCTTTTCCTTGGCAGGAGAAAAGCTGCGCCTAAAGCTGCGTTTTTTAAATGTGTTTAGGCGTGCTCAGGCACGTCAAGTGCTTTGGCTTTCATTGGTTTCATTGGCCAGAATATTCATTTATCCTGGCTATTGAAATTAATAAGCACTCAAGCGCTAAACATCTAGTGTTTAGGCACGTTTACACGGGTTAAGGTGCACCGGGCATTTTTTTTCTGCCCAAGCACTCCCCTTCTGAACGCGCAAGTGATTTTTTTTTTATGTTTTCTGCTTCTAAACGCTTTCGCTTCTATGGCCCTGTTCACACCTGAACAACGCTCCCCTGTTGCGTTTTTCACACGTTTATATGTGTTTTCATGGCAAATTTTTAGAGCAGCATCATTTATTTGGAATGGGCCTCCCTCCACTCCAAAAACGCTCCAAAGAAGCTCATGTACCAAAGTTTGACACCGAGCCAGGCGTGTGTGGTTTTGTGTAAAAAATGCTGCTTTTAGGGAGTTTGATGTTTTCCTTTTCTGCCTCTAAACCAGCCTTTCTCAACCTTTTCAACACAGAGGAACCCTTGAAATTATTCTCCGGTCTCGGGGAACCCCTGCTAAAAATCTACACCTCATGATACATTAGTGTGATGGTCAATGGTAAGAATGCTCCTTACACTTGGGAAGAATTACCCCCTTACAGATAGCTAAAAAGATCAATGGCATCATTGGGAATTTATCTGAGAGGTAGAAATTGACCATTGCTCGAGGAACCCCTTGCAACCTCTGGAGGAACCCAAGGGTTCCACGGAACCCTGGTTGAGAAACCCTGCTCTAAACGATCCTCCATGTTAGCCTGTAGGATTGATTTATTAGAGATAGAGAGTGCAAAATCTGGTGCAGCCCAGCCTGGTAGCCATTCAGCTTCCAGGTTTTATTGTCAAAGCTTAATTGAATGAGCTGAAGTTTGAAGCGGATTGGCTACCATGCACAGCTACAACCCGTTTTTGCACTCTCCAATCTTAGTAAATCAACCCATTTGTGTCCATGCACACATAGGCGTTTACAGGCATTTAGGTCCCAATCACAATAAAGTGTATGGGAATCCAGAATCGCGACAAAAGCCTGATGCACTTGCGATGACATTATTTCCTAATGGCACCCCAAATGTGATTGAGCCGCAATTGTCATGCAAAAAATTGTGGCAAAATCGCACTGTGTTTGGGGTGTCATTAACCACTTGCTGACCGCCCGCCACGTGACAGCGGCAAGATGGCTCGTTATCGGGAAACGCGATAACTAGTATTGTGAGCGCGCGCTCGCGTTTTCTGGGGGGGGGGCCAGGGAGCGTGTAGGGTGGACTCGATAGCTGCTGGCTACCCACGATGCCCCCCCGCAGTGAAAGAACGGAGGTCCGTGTAAGTAAACCCGGATCTCCAGTCTCATAGAAAGGTAGATAGATTTGTATTTTAGCAAAAAGTAAGAAAAATAGTTTTTTTGCTAAATTGTCGCTCTTTTTCTGTTTATAGCGGCGATCAGAAATTACGCAGCGGTGATCAAATACCACCAAAAGAATGCTCTATTTGTGGGGAAAAAAGGACACAAATTTTGTTTGGGTACAACGTTGCACGACCGCGCAATTGTCAGTTAAAGCAACGCAGTGCCGAATCGCAAAAAGTGCTCTGGTCCTAAAGTGTGAAATCCTTCCGGGGCTGAAATGGTCAACCACTTCAATGCTTTCTTTTGGTGGTATTTAATCACCCCTGGGTTTTTTATTTTTTGCGCTATAAATTAAAAAAGACTGAAAATGTTCAAAAACAATGCATTTTTCTTTGTTTCTGTTATAAAATTTTGCAAATAAGTAATTTATTTTCATAAATTTTGACCAAAAATGATACTGCTACATTTCTTTGGTAAAAATAACCCAAATCGGAGTTTATTTGGTGTTGGCGGACAGACAGATGTTTTGGGGACTGTGGCAGATGTGACGGGGACAGACAGATGTTTTGGGGACTGTTTTATGGGGACACTGATGTGTATGGGGACAGGGGTATCAGTGGTGCTTGGTGCACTGTGTGGGGGGCGATCTGTGAGAGCTCTCTGCATGAAATCATCATCATACAGAGAGCTGTCACATAGCTGCAGATTCCCTCTTCCCTTAGACGTCGATACACTGTCGAGAGACATAC
>BLSH010281555.1:423525-439656 GCA_018402905.1 Glandirana rugosa | reverse complement strand
TCCCCTTGGGGGGGGGGGGGGGTTACCCTGTCTCTGTCTTCCCTTTTAGAGGGGGTTACCCTGTGTCTGTCTCCCCTTTTAGAAAGGGTTACCCTGTGTCTGGCTTCCCTTGGGGGAGGTTACCCTGTCTCTGTCTTCTCTTTTAGAGGGGGTTACCCTGTGTCTGTCTTCTCTTTTAGAGTGATTACCCTGTGTCCGTCTTCCCTTTTAGGGGGTGTTACCCTGTGTCTGTTTTCCCTTTTAGAGGGGTTATCCTGTGTCTGTCGTGTTTCTTTAACCGTCCCAAAATTGGGAAGAGATGAGATAGGTTTTGTTTTGAGGAAGGTAGGTAGTCTCTTCTGTGAGGATGAACGTCGGATTAAAATCGAAAGTTGGTTCTGTCTCTGTCCCATTGGGGGGGGGGGGGGGTTCCCCTTCTGTCTGTGTTCCATTGGGGGAAATTTTCCCTTCTATCTGTGTCCCATTGGGGGAGATTTTCCCTTCTGTCTGTGTCCCATTGAGAAAATTTGACCAAATTAAAGGGAATCTCCTTTTGGGTGTTAGAAGATTTCCCCTCTGTTCCTGTTCCAGTACTAAGAGCACAACTGTGGCTGTCCCGTCACCCTTGGTGGAGACCGGGAAGGCAGTAAAAACAGAACTTCTAGCCCTTCCAAACTCTATTAAAATTAAACACATATTTGGTATTGGATACACTTTACAGGAAGACCACCATTAACCAGAATGGTGTTTATCAAACTTTTTTTGTCTTGCGGTGCAGCGAAAAATCAAACATTTTTCACAGCACACCTGAAAAGATTTAACAATTTTTGTTGTGAAGAACTTATTTAGTTTTACATATAATTGTAATTATACCAGGATGGCGCCACTAAAAAATATGTGCAAAACGGAAAAAGAGTTATGCTGCCTACTTTCATGAATGGGAATAATTCCCCATTAATTTAGTTAGGGTTGGAATAGGAAAGTTATGGCGCTTACTCATAAATATCACAAGTGCAGTGCATAATTAAGTGCAATAACAAAATACTGTATAAAAGTCCAATATTATCAACAAGTATTTCAAACAAATCCAATCCAAATTAGTTATGTGTATAGATAAAAGTGACGGGGATCAACAACAGTGTCCAATGGTTGAGTCCTTCACAAAGGAGAAAATAAATGTCTCCAATACTGAAAAGAGGTAGGTATGCCCATCCACCAGGTGAAGAGAGACTATAGGGTGTCCGCATAAAGATAAATTCTTCTGTATATTGGAGTGCTTCACCACCACACGTGTAGGCGGATGTGCCTTCTCTGACGCGGCTTTCGCTTCTGGTTCGCGGCTTGGAACGCACACCGTTTGTTTGCAATTAACGAAGGCTGAACGTGCTGGTGCTGGCATACAGCACTTTTTAATGTGAGTAACCATTTTATACTAGTTTATATGGATTGTTTTCAATAAATGGAGTTGCGCTTTGAAGTTGTTTCCTTGTTTTTGTGAGAATCTTTGCATAAATTGAATCTGGAGAAAAATTGGAGCATCTGTGTATATGGAGCCATCCAGGCTGGTCTAGTGGAGGAGAAGGTGGCCCAGTGTAGTATTTGATGACATAAACGCGAGTTTATTAAATTCATCTGGTGAGCGTATAGTGTGCCTACACGTGTGGTGGTGAAGCACTCCAATATACAGAAGAATTTGTCTTTATGCGGACACCCTATAGTCTCTCTTCACCTGGTGGATGGGCATACCTACCTCTTTTCAGTATTGAAGACATTTATTTTCTCCTTTGTGAAGGACTCAACCATTGGACACTGTTGTTGATCCCCGTGACTTTTATCTATACACATAACTAATTTGGATTGGATTTGTTTGAAATACTTGTTTATAATATTGGACTTTTATACAGTATTTTGTTATTACACTTAATTATGCACTGTGATATTTATGAGTAAGCGCCATAACTTTCCTATTCCAACCCTAACTAGTTTTACATATATATTTAATTTTAAATTGAATGTGAAGCATGTGCCGGCTTTCGAGAGCTAATCAGATTGCAGCGATTGTAATCTTCTTTGTACTTTCGCTTGCTTTCTTGCTTTTCATTTAACAGTTTCTCTTTCAGAGTTCCAAACTTGATTAAAGGGTTTGTTAACCCAAAAAAAAAATGCTGCTCCTGTCTCTTTAATGTGCAATTAGCAGCATGGTGCTTTTGCTTTTTAAATTATCTCTGAGTATCCCATAAAATATCTGTGTGATAATGCCAGGTCATGACTTCCCCCTGACTGCTGACTCCCCCTGTATATAGCTTATCTTGAGAGCCCCGTGGTCTATGCAGGCTATATCACTCCCAGCTCTCCTATCTCCTGTATGCCTGTCTTCAACTCCCCCCTCCCTCTTCCTCTCCTAGCTTCTCCTCTCTGCTCTCATAATTAAGTCTAAAAGCTCCTATCCCTCTGTATTAGAAGAAGAAATTCCCTGTGTCAGTGTTATATCAGAAATATTCTTATCTATATAGATAACACAGCACTGCTCTGTCTCTGCAGCTGACGTCAGCAGCAGTGCTCAGCCCCACCCTCAGGGACTCTGAGCTGAGACAGAAAAGCTGAAAGATGACAACTGATCCTAGTAAGAAGGTGTGTTATCTATACAGAGAAGTATATATATGTTATAACACAGACACAGGGCAACTTCTTGTTATAATACAGAGCGGATGGGAACTTTTTAAACAAGTGGCTTAACAAACACTTTAAGTAGTTCTCCATCGCTAAACAATGAACAAACTTTATTTATAAGCATCAAAATTGTAATGGAACGGTCTCTATCATTATAATATAATTAGAGCAATCATCTTCTCCCAAGATCTCACACAAGTCACGCATTACAAAAGGAACCAATGAATGATAGACTGACAGAGATTGCGTTTTTATATGTTACTTTTTTAACTTTTGCATTGATTTACTATTTAATTTTCAATATGTTTAAGGTTTCAAAACACTAGCAATTTTAAATATTTTTCAAAATTCCCAAGGCACACCTGAAAATTTCACGCAGAAAACTAGTGTGCCATGGCACACAGTTTGAGAATCACTGAACCACTGAACTGTAACATGGAACATGATTTGGCATTGCTGGAAGATTGGTCAAAGCAGTGGAGACTGCAGTTCAATATTTCTAAATGTAAAATAATGCATCTAGGGAAAAAGAATCCGCTTAGAGGGTACAGCATTGGGGGCACAGTGTTAGCCAGCACTACAGAAGAAAAAGATTTGGGGGTGCTTATTTCAGATGATTGCAAAATGAGCAAACAGTGTGACCAGGCAGTGGGAAAAGCAAATAGAATTCTGGGATGTATCAGTAGAGGGATCACCAGCAGGAGGAAGGAGGTTCTGATTCCTCTATATAGATCTTTAGTGAGACCTCACTTAGAATACTGTGTCCAGTTCTGGAGACCTCACTTACAAAAAGATATTGATAAAATAGAACAAGTTCAGAGACGGGTAACAAAAATGGTGAAAGGTCTGGGGGATAAAACATATCAAGAGCGACTTCAGGAACGTAATATGTACAGTCTGGAGGAAAGAAGGGAGAGGGGAGACATGATTGAAACCTTTAAATACCTCAAGGGGGTGAATAAAGTTCAGGAGGGCAGTCTTTTCAATATGAAACCAAAATCAAGAACACGGGGACATGACCTCAAACTAACTGGGGGGGAAGTTCAAAACTAATCTTAGAAAGTATTATTTTACTGAAAGGGTGATTGATGATTGGAATAAACTACCAACAGAGGTTGTGAGACAGTCAACAGTAAATGGCTTCAAACATGCTTGGGATAAACATAAATCCATAGTCAGACAACAAGGTTAATGTAAAAAAATAAATAAAAAAAATAAAAATAAAAAGGGGGACTACTCAGTCTTTTTCTGCCGTCACTTTTCTATGTTTCTATGTTAACCAGAGTATACAGCTGTGCTCATAAGTTTACATACCCTGGCAGAATTTATGATTTCTGGGCCATTTTTCAGAGAATATGAATGAGAACACAAAAACATTTCTTTCACTCATGGTTAGTGTTTGGCTGAAGCCATATATTAACAATCAACTGTGTTTACTCTTTTTAAATCATAATGACAACAGAAACTACCCAAATGACCCTGATCAAAAGTTTACATACCCTGGTGATTTTGACCTGATAACATGCACACAAATTGATACAAAGGGGTTTGAAATGCTATTAAAGGTAACCATCCTCACCTGTGATCTGTTTGCTTGTAATTAGTGTGTGTGTATAAAAGGGCAATGAGTTTCTGGACTCCTGACAGACTCTTGTATCTTTCATCCAGTGCTGCACTGACGTTTCTGGATTCTGAGTCATGGGGAAAGCAAAAGAATTATCAAAGGATCTGCAGGAAATGGTAGTGGAACTGTATAAAACAGGAAAGGGATATAAAAAGATATCCAGGGAATTTAGAATGCCAATCAGCAGTGTTCAAACTCTAATCAAGAAGTAGAAAATGAGGGGTTCTGTTGAAACCAAACCATGGTCAGGTAGACCAACTAAAATTTTAGCCACAACTGCCAGGAAAATTGTTCGGGATGCAAAGAGAAACCCACAAATAACTTCAGGTAATATACACAACATGTGGTGTGGCTGTTTCAAGATGCACAATAAGGAAGCACTTGAAGAAAGATGGATTGCATGGTCGAGTCGCCAAAAGAAAGCCACTACTACGCAAATGCCACAAAGTATCCCACTTACAATATGCCAAACAGCACAGAGACAAGCCTCAAACCTTCTGGCTCAAAGTCATTTGGAGTGATAAGACCAAAATAGAGATTTTTGGCCACAACCATAAATGCTACATTTAGAGAGGAGTCTGCAAGGCCTGTGAAACACGGAGGTGGATCGTTGATGTTTTGGGGATGTGTGATTTACAAAGGCACAGGAAATTTGGTCAAAATGGATGGCAAGATGAATGCAGTATGTTATCAAAAAATACTGGAGGAACATTTGCATTCATCAGCCAGGAAGATGCGCACGGGATGTACTTGGACATTCCAACATGACAATGATCCAAAACACGGACAATCCAAACAAGGCCGAGTCGACCTGTCATTGGCTACAGCAGAATAAAGTGAAGGTTCTGGAGTGGCCATCTCAGTCTCCTGACCTCAATATCATTGAGCCACTCTGGGGAGATCTCAAACATGCAGTTCATGCAAGACAGCCCAAGAATTTCCAGGAACTGGAGGCTTTTTGCCTAAAGGAATGGGCAGCTTTACCATCTGAGACGATAAAGATCCTTATCCACAAATACCACAAAAGACTTCAGGTTGTCGTTGATGTTAAAGGGGGCAATACACGGTATTAAGAACTGGGGTATGTAAACTTCTGATCACTGTCATTTGGGTAGTTTCTGTTGTCATTATGATTTAAATGGCTTCAGCCAAACACTAACCATGAGTGAAAGAAATGTTTTTGTGTTCTCATTCATATTCTCTGAAAAATGGCCAAGAAATCATAAATTCTGCCAGGGTATGTAAACTTATTAGCACAACTGTACATCACCCATTGATGTTCACCTTCTATGCTCTTCTGCGCTGAAATCCAACCTTTTGTATGCTCTTTGTAGGATGCTATCAGACTTCTTCCTCCTGTTCCTCCTGTGTCCTTGTTTGAACCTGGCTATTGGCCACTGTGGCCAAAGGACTGTATCCCAGGAGGTCACATGTTCCGCCATATCTAGTATTTACCAAAGGAGCAATGAAGTTGTAGGGTGAGGAGGACAGGCACTTCTGTGACGAGTCCTAACCTTTTGTATGCTCTATGTAGGATGGTGTTAGGCTTCTTACTCCTGTATCTCATGTGACATTGTTTGACCCTGACAATTGGACATCTCAGGAAGTCACATGCTCCTCCATACTTAGGAAAGGTATTTACCAAAGGAGCAATGAAGTTGTGAGGGAGCACAGTAAAGGCAAGTTTTAGTGGGTGAAGAATACAGGCAACTAACAGATTATCCTAAAGGGGCCTAAATGCCTCAGGTACATACACAAGTTTGTGGACACTTGATCTATATGAACATGTTGCACATCACATTGCAAAACCATGAGCATGTCTAAGAAGGCCATGATTTTGCATGTCAAACAATCATGTGACTATAACAGCCTCCACACTGTTGTAAAGACTTTCCACAAGGTGTTGAAGTGTATCTGTGGGAACCTTTGCCCATTCAGTTAAAAGTGAATTTGTAAGGTCAGGTACTGATGTTGACTGAGAAGACCTGGCTCATAATCGGGGTTCTAATTCATCCCCAAGGTGATCTGTATGGTTTAGGCCAGGAATCTGTGCAGGCCACTCCGGTTCCTTCACATCAAACTTGTGAAACCATTAGGCTAATCTACTAAAAGAGTTAAGAGTCCATCATCTGATCATGTGAAAAGCAAACTCCTGTATTTACTTTAGGATTCCAAACTCCTTTAGTAAATTAACCCCCATGTATTTTGCACCCCTGAACTCATAGTTACATGGTTAGGTTGAAAAAAGACACAAGTCCATCTAGTTCAACCAAAAAAAATATATACTGTATATATATATAACCATACAATAAGGACAGCGCAGTGGTGTAGTGGATAGCATATTTGCCTAGCAGCAAAAGGGTCGTAGGTTCAAATCCCAACCACGACACTACCTTCCTGAAGTTTGCATGTTCTCCCTGTGCCTGCATGGGTTTCCTCTGGGAAACCTTCCTCCCACACTCCAAAGACATGCTGGTAGGTTAATTGGATCCTGTCTAAAAAAATTGGCCCTAGTATTTATATGTATGCATATGAGTTAGGGACCTTAGTTTGTAAGCTCCTTGAGGGTAGGGACTGATGTGAATGCACAATGTATATGTAAAGTGCTGCGTATATTGATGGCGCTATATAAGTACCTTAAATAAATAAAAATAAATAATACAATCCTTCACCTACAGTTGATCCAGAGGAAGGCAAAAAATCCCAGCAAAGCATGGATCCAATTAGAGATAATGGGGGAAAAAATTCCTTCCTGATCCCCCTAGAGGCAATCCGATTTTCCCTGGATCAGCTTTACCTATAAATGTTAGTACCCAGTTATATTATGTACATTATGTGAAGAATCCAGGCCTTTTTTAAAGCAATCTACTGAGCTGGCCAAAGCCACCTCTGGAGGGTGTCTATTCCACATTTTCACAGCTCTAACTGTGAAGAAACCTTTCCATATTTGGAGATGAAATCTTTTTTCCTCTAGACGTAAAGAGTGACCCCCTTTTCCTCTGTGATAACCTTAAAGTGTATGACTCAACACTAAGATCACTCTATGGTCCACTTATGTATTTGTACATGTTGATCATATCCCCCCTTAATCTCCTCTTCTTAAGAGAGAATAAGTCCAATGAATAAATTCAACTCAACAATTAGTAGGAGTGTAGAAATACTTTTGGGCATATCATATATTGAAGCCAAGTATGTGTCCAATTATTTTGCTGATTGGTTACCAAAAAGGAGCCAATAAAATAGCTCAGCAGGTGTAATGCATCAAGAGTTCCAATGATTCTTTATGTAGGCTATGGGGGAATGGGGTCACAGATATGTCTTTAAAATTCCTAGATGTCCCGTTTATTGCAAAAAAATATGTAAAAGGTTAATTGGGCAATTTTAACAGATTATCGTCATTTTAAAGCCCTGCCCCAGCTAGCCCTAAATTTGGTAGAGATGGGAAGAGTTAGAACTTGTGTTGAAATTTTAGTGTTGTTTGTGTCTTTACTAGGGATATTTCCCTTTCATGTTTTTTGTCCCAGGTAACACTAAAATCAGAAGTTAGGGTGAACTGGTGTCACCAGGAGAAGAATACATAGAGATCATTAACATCCTTTCAATTGTTGGTACACTTCTGTTCTGTGCTAAATAGCTTTGTTTTGGTTGTTGTTTTTATACCAATTGGAGAGATATCCAGAGCAATCATTATTCATATCCTTCTATTTGGCAATCTGTTGTCCTGCATTCTCCTTATTTACATCAAGTATCTGAGCCCCTGATGAAGGAAAAGTAGTGAGCCCCCAAAATGTGTTGACTTTTTCTTCTGAACTCCTGTCATTTGCAATAAAGATTTACAGGGTTTACATGATATTTGTGGTGAATTTACTCTTTTCACATTCTTTAGACCACTCCAGGGTCCCCCAAGGATGCCTTGGCTGAGCTTTAGTAGAAAGCCGGCACTTCGGTAGGTATCAGCAAATGGTTACCCTTATTGGGCAAAGTGATATAAAGCCAGAAAAAAACAATCTGCTGAAATGGCTGGCCGAAACGCATTGTTTTTTCTGGCTGTACAGTATGTCACTTTGCCAAATAACCTTTGTTGATACCTATCGAAAAGCCGGCTTTCTATTGAAGTTTGCCTACTAGTGTGGTTTTCAGAGACCTTGCAGCCTGAGCACAGGGTTCTGAAGCCTTTGGTATGTCAAGTCACTGGTTTTACCTGTATAGCTTGGCTGTGCTGCCTCTAAAATTTGGATGCAAAATCATTAGGGCTGGGGATCAGGGCCGTTTTTAATATTGATTGGACCATGGGCAAACATTTTTTTTGGGCCCTCTCCTTCCATGTAATTTCGCTCTCCACCTGCTTTGAGACATACAAAAAAATAGCAGTTTACTGAATCAGATCAGGCAGCGATTGTGATTGGTTGCCAGAAGTTACAGTGTATCATTACCACTCACTGATTATTTGCTAGAGGTTGCAGCACATGACTCCTGCTTGTTGAATGGTTGCTAGTGATTACTGTGCATCAATACTGCTCACTGATTGATCACTAGAAGTTGCTGGACATCCTTACCACTCACGAATTGGTTGCTAGAGGTTACTGCACAATATTACTGCTCACTGATTGGTTGCTAGAGGTTGCTGCATATCCTTACCACTCAATGATTGGTTGCAAGAGGTTAGTACACAAGCTGATGGTAGGCTAAATTACCACAGTTGTAGGCAGGACTTTCAAGCATGCCCCTTTACCTCCCCAGTGGGCAGAATTCAGCAGAAGTGATAGTGGATATGACCTCAGGGGGGCATGATATTTATATGAATGCCGCCTCTATTTACATATCAATGCTGCCGGTCTGTGGCTATTTTCCATATTAATGCCGCCTCTATTTACATATCATTGCAGGTGTAAACACAGGGCCTGCAGGTGAGTCACCTGTACACGGTAATAGGGCAGAGCTGGACAGCATTAGTAATAGAACTTCACACTGAGATATTAGGACACAGCACGGGACTAAAACTTCAAGGAACAAGGACATTTAAACTGGGATAGATGGCAAGTATGAGCTAGCTGCTTTGGGGCCCACAACAATGATGGGGCCCAGGGCAGCTGTCCCTTTTGCCCTGCCTTAAAGAAAAAGGTGAGTAGATGCTGCTAGGGAGGGATAAAAGGTGAGTACATGTTGCTGGAGAGGCGGAAAGGTTACATGCTGCTGGGAAGGGAAAAAAGGTGAGTAGGTGCTGCTGGGGAGTGTGAAAAGGTGAGTACATGCTGCTGGGGAGGACAGAAAGGTGAGTACATGCTGCTGGGGAGGGAGGAAAGGTGAGTACATGCTGCTGGGGAGTGCTAAAGGGTGAGTAGATAATGCTTGGGAGGGAGGAAAAGTGTGTCCATGCTGCTGGGGAAGGAGGAAAGGTGAGTACATGCTGCTGAGGAGGGAGGAAAGGTGAGTACATGCTGCTGAGGAGGGAGAAAAGGTGAGTACATGCTGCTGAGGAGGGAGGGAAGGCGAGTACATGCTGCTGAGGGAAGAACAGTTAGTACATGCTGCTGGGGAGGAACAGAAAGGTGCATACATGCTGCTGTGGAGGAACGGAAAGGTGAGTACATGCTGCTGGGGAGGAACGGAAAGGTGAGTACATGCTGCTGGGGAGGAACGGAAAGGTGAGTACATGCTGCTGGGGAGGAACAGAAAGGTGAGTACATGCTTCTGGGGAGGAACGGAAAGGTGAGTACATGCTGCTGGGGAGGAACGGAAAGGTGACTACATGCTGCTGGGGAGTGCAAAACGGTGAGTAGATGATACTGGGGAGGGAGGAAAGGTGTGTCCATGCTGCTGGGGAAGGAGGAAAGGTGAGTACATGCTGCTGAGGAGAAAGGAAAGGTGAGTACATGCTGCTGGGGAGGAACGGAAAGGTGAGTACATGCTGCTGGGGAGGAATGGAAAGGTGAGTACATGCTGCTGGGGAGGAACGGAAAGGTGAGTACATGCTGCTGGGGAGGGTGGAAATGTGAGTACATGCTGCTGGGGAGGGAGAAAAGGTGAGTACATGCTGCTGGAGAGGGTGGAAACGTGAGTACATGCTGCTGGGGAGAGAGGAAAGGTGAGTACATGCTGCTGGGGAGGAATGGAAAGGTGAGTACATGCTGCTGGGGAGAGAGGAAAGGTGAGTACATGCTGCTGGGGAGAGAGGAAAGGTGAGTAGATGATGCTGGAGAGGGCAGAAAGGTCTATACATGCTGCGGGAGAGGGGGTGGAAAAGTGAGTACCTGTTGCTAGGGAGGGTGGAAAGGTGAGTACCTGTTGCTAGGGAGGGCGGAAAGGGGAGTACCTGTTGCTAGGGAGGGCGGAAAGGTGAGTACCTGTTGCTAGGGAGGACGGAAAGGTGAGTACATGCAGTTGGAGAGGGAGGAAAGGTTAGGGGAGGATCTAGGTGGGTTCTTTCCTTTGCTGTGCATGGGCAAAGGAAAGATTCACTTTGAAGAGGACAACTTTCACTTAAAGGTTTAAAAGACATAAAAAATAGATTCTCCTCTAAGGATTTTATATGACACGGTTCAGAAATCTCCCTTTGCCTAAAACATTGGCTTACTTTCAGCTGGTGACTAAAGCATCCATGTAGTACACATTATACAATTTTATGTGCAGCGTATTCATGCAAATTCCATCTCTTGTGGTTTCTTGTGTTTTTTTGTTTTTTTTTACTGCTATCTAATTCCGCACTTTGCAAATTACCATTCTGCATAAGTGACTTTGAGGGAAAAAAAAAAAAGTTTAGAGAAAAACAAGATTGAGTGCCAGCGCGCTCCGTTCCAGCAAATGAAACTTTTGCAATTTTCTTTAAATAAGATCTGGGATTTTTTATCACGTAGAAGCCAAATTATGTTGGCTCTTTTTATTCAGAAAACAAATTTGCAGCAGGGAATGAAATCTGGGCAGCTGCTGTAAATATACACGGCACAGCTTGCATACATCAGTATAACTTAGAGGGATTGAACAGCGGAGCGTACACTCCAGGATAATCAGGGCAAAGTGGGCATTTCTAAGAGCCAATTTCTTGGTTATAAAGGCAATATGACATTTTTCAACAAATGCTAGTTGCCTGGCTGCCATTCTGGCCCCCTGGCTTCAGTACTTTGGGTCACTTACTATGAAAACGTATGCAAATAAGACCTTCTGACTTTTCCTGACTTTCTTGATCTACATAATTATTTTAAGTTTAGTGACCAGAGACTCAGGATGTGTGAAAGACCATAAGGCCAGTGGAAGGTCATCCTTTGTGTTGTCTTATTGTTCTGCGTATCCCCTTCACAAAACATGCACCCAACTTTTTGTTCTCTATAGAGTGTACCCAGCCCTACATAAAGCTGTTTTTCTATAGCTGGAGAAGCTGCACTGAAATCCCAAGAAGAGATATCAGCCCTGCCCACTGGACTACAGAACGCATCCCTGTTTGTTAGCCCCATAACATAAGGGGGAGGTGTTCTGTTGTAGGGGTCGACCGAATATCGGAGCAGCCGATTATCGTGGGGGCCGATATTCACATTTTTCAAAGTATCAGTCAGAAACGTACCAATGTTACCAATATTGCTTCAAGTTGTTGTTTTGAATAGTTTTAAGTGCAGAGAAGGGGTTTGTGGTCTTATAGAAGGGATGTTTACATTCATTATAGACCCCAGATCCCTCCATAAAGAGGACCTGTCACTGCCTACTACTGTCACATGGAATGGTTACATTCATTTTAGACCCCAGATCCCTCCATAAACAGGACCTGCCACTGCCTATTACTGTCACATGGGATGTTTACATTCATTTTAGACCCCAGATCCCTCCATAAACAGGACCTGCCACTGCCTATTACTGTCACATGGGATGTTTACATTCATTTTAGACCCCAGATCCCCCCATAAAGAGGACCTGCCACTGCCTATTACTGTCACATGGGATGTTTACATTCATTTTAGACCCCAGATCCCTCCATAAACAGGACCTGCCACTGCCTATTACTGTCACATGGGATGTTTACATTCATTTTAGACCCCAGATCCCCCCATAAACAGGTCCTGTCTCTGCCTATTACTGTCACATGGGATGTTTACATTCATTTTAGACCCCAGATCCCTCCATAAACAGGTCCTGTCTCTGCCTATTACTGTCACATGGGATGTTTACATTCATTATAGACCCCAGATCCCTCCATAAACAGGACCTGCCACTGCCTATTACTGTCACATGGGATGTTTACATTCATTTTAGACCCCAGATCCCCCCATAAAGAGGACCTGCCACTGCCTATTACTGTCACATGGGATGTTTACATTCATTTTAGACCCTAGATCCCTCCATAAAGAGGACCTGTCACTGCCTACTACTGTCACATGGGATGTTTACATTCATTTTAGACCCCAGATCCCCCATGAAGAGGACCTGTCACCGCCTATTACTGTCACATGGGATGTTTACATTCATTTTAGACCCCAGATCCCCCATGGAGAGGACCTGTCACCACCTATTACTGTCACATGGGATGTTTACATTCATTTTAGACCCCAGATCCCTCCATAATGAGAACCTGTCACTGCCAATTTCTGTCACATGGGATGTTTACATTCATTATAGACCCCAGATCTCTCCATAAAGAGGACCTGTCACTGCCTATTACTGTCACATGAGATGTTTACATTCATTATACACCCCAGATCTCCCCATAAAGAGGACCTGTCACTGCCTATTACTGTCACATGAGATGTTTACATTCATTATACACCCCAGATCCCTCCATAATGATAACCTTTCACTGCCTATTACTGTCACATGGGATGTTTACATTCATTTTAGACCCCAGATCCCTGCATAATGAGAACCTGTCACTGTCTATTACTGTCACATGGGATGTTTACATTCATTATAGACCCCAGATCTCTCCATAAACAGGACCTGCCACTGCCTATTACTGTCACATGGGATGTTTACACTCATTTTAGACCCCAGATCCCTCCATAATGAGAACCTGTCACTGTCTATTACTGTCACATGGGATGTTTACATTCATTATAGACCCCAGATCTCTCCATAAAGAGGACCTGTCACTGCCTATTACTGTCACATGGGATGTTTACATTCATTATACACCCCAGATCCCTCCATAAACAGGACCTGTCACTGCCTATTACTGTCACATGGGATGTTTACATTCATTATACACCCCAGATCCCTCCATAAACAGGACCTGTCACTGCCTATTATATATGAATGATGTTGACATGTTACAAAGTGTGTAATAATATACAATAACTTAATGATTGGAATGGGAAAAACAGACAAAAGACTGTCCTCCATGACGGAGATCACTATAAGAATCAAATATTGAATGTAGATTGAAAAACTGAGTAGGTAAAATCGTCTTAAATAACATGATGCATCAATGTAAGTCCTATGTGTTTCAAGGACTGTCACCAATCTTCAGGGGTGGATGCATCATGAATCTACATAAAACATGGACATGTCAAGGTGGTACAGTTATGAGCCAAAAGTAGAGAGAATAATAGTAGGTGGAGGGAAGGGAAGGATACCCATCCCTTTAACTTACATGTCTGCTGAATGTAGAGCATGTACTGCCAGAGAGCATGGCCCGCAAGTGGCGTCTGTTCGTGACACTCCATGAAACGCGTTGGACTTACATTGTTATTTTAGACAATTTTACCTACTCAGTTTTTCAATCTACATTCAATATTTGATTCTTATAGTGATCTCAACCATGTAAGACAGTCTTGTCTGTTTTCTCATTCCACTCATTATGTTATTGTATATTATTCCATGCTTTGTAACATGTCAACATTATTCATATACGGTTGGTAACATGTCATGCATGTTTCCTTTTATATGCATGTACTGATTATTCTGTACTTTAATGCTATGGTAGTACAGAAATGAGACTTGGGCAGGGCTGACAACACTGCTTGAGACTTCAGTGTAGCAGAGGCAGAATTGTCAGCTCAAATAGGAAGTTGGGGGCTCATTGGATTTCTGGCAGGTCAACAGGTAGTTCTGTAGTTGGAGCATTCCTAAAAATACAAAAAATGTGAATATATTGTAAAATTTTATTGAATCGTCTTTTTTTCCCCTTATATACTGTACATGTTAATGTTAGTCGCAAGGGAAGGAATAATCCTGATTCTGAGTGATCTGAATAGCTGTTCTAGAACATGAGGATACCTATTGCATCCTTTGGCTTCATGCACATGGGCGTAATAAAAGAACTCCTATCCAGGAGATGGCAGAATAAAAGTGATATTAAAGTTGTTTTTAAAAAAATAACAAACATGTTATACTGTAATTACCTGCTCTGTGTAATAGCATTGCACAGAGCAGCCCTCCTCTCCTTGGTTCCCCTGCTGGCGCTCCTGGCCCCTCCTCTTCTCCGAGTGCTCCCACAGCAAGCTGCTTGCTATAGGGGCATTCTTTTGTGTTTGCTCCCAAGCCCCCTCTGTGTGTCAATAAGACACACAGAATGAGGCTCGGCCAGCCCCCCCACTCCCTCCTCAGTGGCTGTTGGCTGTGATTGACAACAGTGGGAGCCAATGGATCCTGCTGCTGTTTCTCAGGCAATCAGGAGGCAGAGACCCAGGAGAGCAGCCGCTGTCATGCACATTGCTGTATAATGATCGGGCTTGGGTAAATATTAGAGGTAGTATTGCCAACCTCCTACAGCATTTTTTACTGACGAAACATAGAAAACTTACTGAAAGAGCACTTTTTTTTACTGACAACCTAAAAAATGAGAGCATTCCTATTAAAAACTAAAACAACCGATATTGAGCCCGGGGTTACACTTGTGCGATCTCAGATTCGCACCCGCACCGCAGGTGCCGATCACATGCGATCTCTGAGCAATGCGAGTTCTGCTATACAGTTGTATGGCTGAACTCGCATTAGATTCGCACAAAAAATGGTGCAGGGACCTTTCTTTTCCAGCAGTGGAATCACATCGCATGGGTGTTTTCTGTGCGATCTGTGAACAAAACTAGGGGTGTCGATAACTTTGTAATGACAGCCACATCGGTTTGCAGAAAACAGTGTGCCTGCGGGAGTGATGCAATGCGGGAATCGGCTCTGTAATTGCGCGGGTTCCTGAATTGCACATATGCGAACCGGGGCTTACACTGTATAAACACAATATGGAGACACTGACAATACCCATAACAAGTAATTTGCCTGGTTTACACTTAAAATTCAGCACAGCATGACAAATTATCAGCCCCTGATATGTACAGACAGTTGTAAAAAAGCACAAATTTTACAAATTGTAAATTTACTGACAGTTGGCAACCCTGATTAGAGGGGGCTGTGGGTGGAAGCCTCAAACCTTCAGCCTTTAAAACCACTTTAAGTGTAAAAAAATACTTGCATAATTGCGCACATTTACAGGTGGTGGTGTTTAGAAGCATATGAGCATAAATTTACGCACATATTCATGTACTTATGCGCATTAAGGTGCGTTTATGCCCATGCCTGCATAAATTACAGTATCTCACAAAAGTGAGTACACCCCTCACATTTTTGTAAATATTTTATTTCTTTTGCAGGCAGGGACCGCTGGCCCCTTTGGTGTAGCAAAACATGTAGATAAGTCCCAGTGCTAGCTGTCTATATACATACTGCTCCCAGCACCACCTCTTCAGGTCCTGCCAGCCCTCATGGCTGCTGCTGCTGCCTCTCTCCACTGCCCATTCCTCCACAGTCCACACCTCTGGTTCTGCACTCATCCCAGACTTCGCTCTTCCAGTCCTTTCATGTATGCTTCCTCAGTCCTCCTGACCCATTTAAATACGAGTATACGAAGATTTGTGGTGGTGGACATTTACACGCGTTAATAC
>BLSH010281555.1:404400-419654 GCA_018402905.1 Glandirana rugosa | reverse complement strand
CAACACCTCGACTTGACGATTCAGTGACGACCCTCTCCCCTTGACTCGACGACTCAGCACCGACCTTCTTCCCTCGACCCTAACAACTCCGTGACTTAATGACGACCCTCAACCTTCGTCCCACTCAATCCGACGATTCAATGACGACCCCCTTCCACGTCCCCCTCGACTCGACGTCTCAATGACGTTCCTCCCCCTTGCCCCCCTCTATTAGACGATTTACTGACGTCCGTCCCCCTTGTCCCCTCTCCCAGCAGTGACTTAGCAGTTCAGCTCCACAACCACCCCCCCCCCCACCCCTCGCAGTATCTCTGAGCCACAGCTCTCACGGCTTCTTTCTCTCAGTCATGACTCCGCAGTTCAGTTCCCCCCTCCCAGTAATGACTTAGGAGTCCAGCTTACCCTGCTTCCCCCCTGCCCCCCCAGAAGTGTCTCTGTGGTAAAGACTAATTAGGTCAGTGTGCAGGCCAGCAGATGGTGGAGAAGCTAGTCTTGCATCAATGTTTGCTCAGTGCGTGCTTCCCACTCTTTCCGGTTGACTGGATGAAGCATAACTGGTAAAACGCGTTGACACATGAGGACCCAATACACTAGTGCTCATTCTCTCACTACAAAAACAATGCAGGAAATCAAAGTTTTTTTAATGTTTGATACTTATATAAAATATGTATTTTTTTATCTAATGAGTCTATGCTCCTCTTTCTGGCCTGCACAGTCCAATGTCCTTTTCCCTCTGTGTCTTGTTTGTATACATTACGGACGATAGCCATGTATATCACAATAATTACCAAATGGAAAAACTGTTTGCTGTTACTGATTATAAAGTGTTAGTTGGAGTTTGGCTTCAATTTGTTGCTGTATTTAAAACTGCTAGTACATGTAACAAACCCCTCCCCCCAGACTGACAATGCTGCTGTCCAAAGGTGCTCCTTCATCCAAAGTGGGGGGTGCTCTAATACAAGAGGAGGGTTACTGGCTAGGTCAGCAGGTGAAAACAGAAGGAAAAAAGCCTAAGAACAGAAAACGAATGCAGCGACCACATCTAATGATTGGTAAGCTGCAACATAGTACATTTTTGTTGTTTCAATAAAGTTAAAAAAAAAATTGGTGTATTGTAACAATGTATCACATGCCCTATTAACCCTTTCACTGCCAGGGGATGTACGACTTTTTGTCCCCTATGTGATGAAAAAAAAAGTTAAGCAAAAAAAATAAAGTTACACCCAAGCACATTAAATCCTCCCCAAAACTACTTTAAGTCTCCCACCACCACATATTCACAGGTCTGAACGTGAACGCATGTAACGGGCTACTACGCATGAAAACGCCTACTGTGATACACATGTTACATATTGCCACGCACGCCGGAGTGAGAGCAATAATTCTAGCGCCTCCTCTGTAACACTAAACTGATGACCTATAGGGGGCTTTTGAAGCGTTACTTATAGAAAATATAAGGTACTGAGGTTTGTCGCCATTCCACAGGCACACGCAAATTTAAGGTTTGACATGTTGGGTATCTATTTACTCGGTGCAACCTCATCCTTTATATTTTACCAAACTGTGGGTCGTTCATTGGGTTTGTAGCCCTAAAATTCACTTTCGTGCGTTATTTTACTGACGTTTTGTAAAATGAGTGTTGTAAAAAATTGGAGCTACCACTATTTAATTCTCTAGTGTGTCTGCTTTCAGAAAATATACAGGTGCATCATAAAATTAGAATATCATCAAAAAGTTAATTTATTTCAGTAATTCAACCAAAAATTCAGTATCTAAGAAAATTAGAATGTTACATAAGACCAATTTAAAAAAAAGAAGGATTTTTAATACAGAAATGATGGCTTACTGAAAAGTATGACCATGTACAGACCTTGGCATCTGCCCACATGACCAAAAGTACCAATACCTGGTTTAGTGATCATGATATCGCTGTGCTTGATTGGCCAGCAAACTCACCTGACCTAAACCCCATAGAGAATCTGTGGGGTATTGTCAGGAAGAAGATGAGAGACCCCAGACCCAACAATGCAGAGGAGCTGAAGGCCGCTATCAAAGCAACCTGGGCTTCCATAACCCCTCAGCAATGCCACAGGCTGATTGCCTCCATGCCGTAATTCATGCAAAAGGAGCCCTAACCAAGTATTGAGTGCATCCTATAATGTACATGGACATACTTTTCAGTAAGCCAACATTTCTGTATTAACAATCCTTTTTTTATTGGTCTTATGTAATATTCTAATTTTCTGAGATACTGAATTGTGGGTTTTTACTAGCTGGAAGCCATAATCATCAAAATTAAAAGAAAGAAATGCTTGAAATATATCACTCCATGTGTAACGCATCTATATAAAATATATGAGTTTCACTTGTTGATTTTAATTACTGAAATAAATTAACTTTAATTTGCCCAACAAATTCAATTCAAAATATTAGCAATAAGCTACAAAGCCATCCACAACTCTGCTCCCAGCTACATCACCAACCTAGTCTCAAAATACCAACCTAACCGTCCTCTTCGCTCCTCCTAAGACCTCCTGCTCTCCAGCTCCCTCATCACCTCCTCTCATACTCGCCTCCAAGACTTCTCCCGAGCCTCTCCCATCCTTTGGAATTCCCTACCCCAATCAGTCAGACTGTCCCCAAATCTATCCACTTTCAGGCAATCCCTGACAACTTTTCTCTTCAGAGAAGCCTATCCTGCCTCCTCCTAACAACTACACTTTTTATTTTCTCCATCAGCTCATCCCCCGCAGTTATTACCCTTTCGTATGACTTGACCCTCCCTCCTAGATTGTAATTTCTAATGAGCAGGGTCCTCTTATTCCTCCTGTATTGATTTGTATTGTAACTGTGCTTTCTGCCCTAATATTGTAAAGCATTGCGCAAACTGTTGGCGCTATATAAATCCTGTATAATAATAATAATATTCTAAGTTTATGAGATGCACCGGTATAATGTTTGGGAGTTTTATGTAATCGTCATCACTAAAATGATTTTTTTAAACATGTAAAAACGGTTCTGACAGCAAAAGAGTTAGCAGTGCACACCAGCAGGCACGTACTATACAGAACCCGCCGGTGTGAATGGGCCCCAACTTATGGCCCTTACACACCTTCCGAAAATCAGACGACAGATCGTCCGTTTTTTTTTTTTTGCATGCTAATCTCAGATCGAATCGGAAGAGTTTACTAAAGTCACGAAAATTCTCGTACGACAGAATAAAACATCAGAAGTGATGTTATGTGTTGTAGTGTATTTGTATTGTATTTTCAGACGACAACTGTACTGATTAACCACTTGCTTACTGGGCACTTTAACCCCCCTCCTGCCGGGACCAATTTTCAGTTTTCAGCGCTGTCACTCTTTGAATGACAACTGCGCGGTCGTGCGACGTTGTACCCAAACAAAATTTGCGTCCTTTTTTTCCCCCACAAATAGAGCTTTCTATTGGTGGTATTTGATCACCTCGGTTTTTTCTTTGTTGCGCTATAAACAAACAAAGATTGACGATTTTGAAAAAAGAACAATATTTTTTATTTTTTGCTATAATAAATATCCAAAAATAAAAAAAAAAAACGAATTTATTCATCAGTTTAGGCCGATATATATTCTTCTACATATTTTTGGTAAAAAAAAAATCGCAATCGGCGTTTATTGATTGGGTTGCGCAAAAGTTATAGCGACTACAAACTATGGACATTGGTTTATGGCGTTTTGTATTATTTATTTATTTTTTTACTAGTAATGGCGGCGATCTGCGATTTTTATCGGGACTGCGATATTGCGGCGGACTTGTCTGATGTTTTTGACACTTTTTTGGGACCAATGACATCTATACAGCGATCAGATCTAAAAACAGACACTGATTACTGTATAAATGTCACTGGCATGGAAGGGGTTAACACTAAGGGGGCAGTGAAGGGGTTAAATGTGTTCCCTGGGCATGTTCTAACTGTGGGGGGGGCGGGGCTGTCAGGAACATAACAGATCTAACTGATCCAGATCACAGGGATCAGTAGATCTGTCATGCCCCCCTCACAGAGCGGGGAACCGCCGCGTTTACATCGGCAGATCCCTGTTCTGGCTCTCTGTGAAGGGATCGCGGGTCTCCAGCGGACACTGAGTCCGCCCGACCCGCGGGCACGCTCACACGGCATGCGGCGGCGAGAGCGTGCCTGGAGCGCGCAAAAGGGGAGGACGTCTATTGACGGCCTCCCGGCAATTCAGATCCGCGCTATAGGTTAAACGAAAATCGTCCAATCTGGTATCATACGAGAAAAATTTTTGTGTTTGTCCAATCGAATAATATTGGATGAACTGTCATAATCGGCTCTCGAAAGCTCTGTACTAACGGTCCATTTATCGTACGATCGCTTCGAAAGCGGGGTTTTTCATCCAATTTTCGGATCGTGTGTATGGGCAATTACACCGATAAGGTTATTGACCTCACATTATTCGTAGTTTCCCTTTAAATACTTGTTGACCTCTCCCACACTTCAAGCAGTGGAATGAATGATGGCACAGATAAATACACCAATAACTATATTGATCTGGAAAGCAAAAGTACTTAGCACAGCAGTAAAAAAAAAAATCATAACGGACTATGACAATATTTCATTTATACAGCATAGTTAGAGGGCCCAATAAAACCCGCTGGCCCTGTAAATTTCTGCCTCAGTGATAATGCAATTTAATTTTTGGATATCAGCAATAAAATATCAGTTTAAATGGATTGCCGCTTAAGAATAAAGAAAGCTAAAGAATTCCTTAAAGGATAGGCAACAGAAGGTCAGGCCGGAATACGGGGCGTAAGGGTTTTACGGTTACATAAAAGTCTCATATTACTATAAATTACATAAATGTACTTTTCTCTAAACCAAATAAAAAGACAATGAATGGAAATGAATGATGAGAAATCCATAGGGTTGAAGCTCACATCCTACCAAAGTCCTATGGCTGACATTTCAGATATAGACGTGTCAAAGAGATCAGCTTGTAATAATAACATTATTGCTGTGTATTAAAGTACCGTGGAACCTCGGATTACAACCATAATCCGTTCCAAGAGAATGCTTGTAATCCAAAGCACTCGTATATCAATAGGAAACAATGGAAACTCAGATAACTCGTTCCACAGTCACTGCTTGTTTATGCAGTACTGCCACAGTTCCAGGGGAGCCTAGTGCATGCAATACCGCATGTGGCCAGGTTTGCTGGGGCGCTGTTGAGCCTCTAAGACGTCGGGATCACTCAGTAATGCTCGGAAAGTGTTTCAGAGGAATTCCGAGAATTTCATGAATTTCCGGCCACCTCCAAGGCTCACCATCGCCCCCGCAAACCTGACCACATGCGGTATTGCGTGCAAAAAGGCTAAATTTTACTCGTTCTCCAAGACACCACTTGCAACCCGAGTCAGAATTTTTAAAGAAAAACTGCTCGTATTGCAAAACGCTCGTTAACCGCGTTACTCGCAATCCGAGGATTTACTGTAGTATTAAATGCTCTCTTTTTTAATGAATGATGGATTCAGAATAGCCTTTTAAGGGCCGGTTCACAACTCTGCATGCTGCAAGATCAGATGTGATTCGCACCGCACTGCAGTGTGAATCACATGCGATCTCTATGCGATGCAATTTTAGCCATATAAATAGTATGGCTGAAATTGCATTGCATTTGGACCAAGCTTGCACAGGACCCTTTTTTGGTCCGCAGCAGAATCGGATCGCATGGGTGTTGGAGTTCGCAGTGCGATATGCAAACTGATTTAGGGGTGTCATTAACCTTGTATTGACACTCCCCGCAGTTTGCATATAGCAGTGTGAACGGCCGCCGGTAGACATGTGAATGGACAAATGCACTGCAGGTTTTCTGCATCGCAGCAGTGTGAACCGACCCTGAATTAGTAGTAAACCCAAAAGCAAACTATTAAAAAAAATAAAAACATAAAAGTGTAAAAAAAAAAAGTAATAATACAAAAATAATAAAAATAAACTACTATACAGACACATGTGTGTTTGAGCTTTACGGTGCGCACTCTGATGCAATGGGGTGCACACACCTATGCTGCTTGTATAACTGTAGTGTGTGCTAGAGTTTGCCTTTTTTTTAGTGTATCTAAATCTGCTAGTACATCTAACACTCCCCTCCCCCCAGACTTACAATGCAGCTACCTGCTGTGCCTCCTGTACTCATTCCTCCAGAGTTGTGTCTCACTTCTACAGGAGGCCAAATCACCAGGTGAAAACAGAGGAAAAACCTAAAAAAGAAACACTGACCAGTACATAATTCCCTCAGTAGATGATTACAAACACTGAACACCACTGCCAGCTCCAAGTCATAGAATGCCATTTCTTCAAACTTCCGAATAAAGGAGCGTGCGCCTTGAGTGCCTCACATGCACGATAAAGAAGGTACAGCACAGGTGCCTTGATATCTCCATTTGTAGACGCATGCAACAGCTATGAGTGTGCAGGGTGGCTCCTTAGGACCCTGCAAGGGAAAGGAGCCACCCTAACTCCTCGTATCATAGTCAGTGCTGTGGGGACCATCTAATTCACATTAAAGGAAAAACTTGACCAGATCAAGGGGGATTATACTGTACTTATGTAAGTATAGATTATTGTGTAAAATAATTCAGCAGCATTTGAAATATATATAAAAAGTATCCTTTAACCACTTCAGCCCCGGAAGGATTTCCCAGTTTAGGACCAGAGCACTTTTTGCAATTCGGCACTGCGTCGTTTTGACTGACAATTGCGCGGTCCTGCAACGTTGTACCCAAACGAAATTTGCATCCTTTTTTTTCCCACAAATAGAGCTTTCTTTTAGTGGTATTTGATCACCTCTGTTTTTTTATTTTTTGCGCTATAAACAAACTAAGAGCGACAACTTTGCAAAAAAAAAAATATTTCTTTTTGCTAAAATACATATCCAAAAAAAATATATAAAAAAACAAATGTATTCATGAGTTTAGGTCGATATATATTCTTCCTCATATTTTTGGTAAAAAAAATTGCAATCAGCGTATATTGATTGGTTTGCGCAAAAGTTGCCGTGTTTACGAACGCTGAGAATTAATTTATGGGGTTTTTTTTGTTAGTAATGGCGGCGATCTGTGATTTTTAGCGAGATTGCGATATTGCGGCGGCCATATCGGACCATTTTGACACTTTTTTGGACCATTGACATTTATACAGCAATCAGTGCTATGAAAATGTCACTGGCAGGGAAGGGCTAACACTAGGGGGTGATCAAAGGGTTACTGCATTCCCTGGGATGTGTTACTAACTGTATGGGGGCTGGGCTGGCTGGGGGAGGAAAGTGATTGCGGCTCCCATACACAGGGAACCTATGATCACATTCCATCCCCACAGACAGAACGGGGATCCGCTTGTTTACATTAGCAGTCCCCGTTCTGACACAATACGCGATCTCGCAGCCGCTGTCAGGTGATGGCGATTCACGATATCGAACCATGTTGCCACTGTCAATCCACGGCGGGCGGGCGGTCGGCAACTGGTTAATATCACATAATTTTTTAGTTAATCTATAAAACATTTGTGCAAGTTGAAAGAAATGTCCCATATTTTTTCTAAGAGATTAATGCCTGCATCGTCGGCTCCATCTAGTGACCAAAATGCTTTATAGTTTTCTTTTCGCAATATATGTCTATGATTTGAACAATTAACTAAAAACAATGCACCCCCTGTGTGGCTGATAACATTTTTCAATAGCTAAAGAAGAACTTCACAAGGCTATCAAAAAATAAAAGTCAGCAGCTGAAAGTACAGTTAGCTGCATTTGATTGATTATCGTCAGGGCTAAAAAGCAGATACAGGTGGTCCCCTAGTTACAAACATCCAACTTACAAACGGAGGGAGACAACAGGAAGTGATAGGAAATCTCCCCCTAGGAAGGAAATTCACTCCTGTAAGAGTTATTATGGAAAAAGGTGTCTCCATTGATGCTTTATCACCAATACTTGTTTCCACAACAACCAAAAATTTTCAAAATCCAATTATTATTGGAACAGGAAGTGAGGGGAAATCTTCTGAACAGAAACATAGACAGCAAAACAAACGTTACAGGGGTGTTACCCCTTTCCCATGCGATCCAAAAAGCTTAAACATAGTTTTTTTGGCTGAAGCTTCACTTAAAAAATGTACCTGTTCCCACTTACAAACAGATTCAACTTAAGAACAAACCTACAGTCCCCATCTTGTTTGTAACCCGAGGACCAATGTAGGCACCTGGATTGGAATATCTTTGGAAGTTTATTGCAAGCATCAACTACCCTTTCAATAAAATTATACTTTCTAAGATTAGGTTTGAACCTTCCTCCTGCTAGTTTAAAGCAATGCCCCATTTTCTTGGACTTGCCTTCAAATCGGTGGTCAGTGGGAAGAATGCTCCATGCATTGGTAGTCAGTGGTAATAATGCCCCTTGCATTGATGGTCAGTGGGAAGAATTCCCTCTACATTTGTAGTCAGTGGGAAGAATGTCCCTTACATTGGTAGTCAGTGGGAAGAATTTCCCTTACATTGGCAGTCAGTGGGAAGAATGCTCCTTATTGGTAGTCAGTGGAAAGAGTGCCCCTTACATTGGTGGTCAGTGGGAAGAATGCCCCTAACATTGGGGGTCAGTGGGAAGAATGCCCCTTACATTGGGGGTCAGTGGGAAGAATGCCCCTTACATTGGGGGTCAGTGGGAAGAATGTTCCTTACATTGATAGTCAGTGGGAAGAATGCTCCTTACATTGGTAGTTAGTGGAAATATTGCCCCTTGCATTAGTGGTCAGTGGTAAGAATGTACCTTACATTGATGTCAGTGAGAAGAATGCTGCTTACGTCGGTATTCAGTGGGAAGAATGCCCCTTACATTGGGGGTCAGTGGGAAGAATGTTCCTTACATTGATAGTCAGTGGGAAGAATGCTCCTTACATTGGTAGTTAGTGGAAATATTGCCCCTTGCATTAGTGGTCAGTGGTAAGAATGTACCTTACATTGATGTCAGTGAGAAGAATGCTGCTTACGTCGGTATTCAGTGGGAAGAATGCCCCTTACATTGGGGGTCAGTGGGAAGAATGTTCCTTACATTGATAGTCAGTGGGAAGAATGCTCCTTACATTGGTAGTTAGTGGAAATATTGCCCCTTGCATTAGTGGTCAGTGGTAAGAATGTACCTTACATTGATGTCAGTGAGAAGAATGCTGCTTACGTCGGTATTCAGTGGGAAGAATGCCCCTTACATTGGGGGTCAGTGGGAAGAATCCTCCATACATTGGTAGTCAGTGGAAAGAATGTCCCTTACATTGATGTCAGTGGGAAGACATCTCCTTACATTGTTAGTCAATTGGAAGGATGTCCCTTACATTGGAGGTCTGTGGGAAGAAGTCTCCTTACATTGGTGGTCAGTTGTAAGAATGTCCCTTACATTGGGGGTCAGTGGAAACAATGCCCCTTACATTGGGGGTCAGTAAGAAGAAAGCTCCTTACATTGGTAGTCAGTGGGAAGAATGCCCCTTACATTGGTAGTTAGTGGAAATATTGCCCCTTGCATTGGTGGTCAGTGGTAAGAATGTCCCTTACATTGATGTCAGCCAGAAGAATACTCCTTACATTGGTAGTCAGTGGGAAGAATGTCCCTTTCATTGGTGGTCAGTGGGAAGAATGTCCCTTACATTGGGGGGGGTCTGTGGGAAGAAGTCTCCTTACATTGGTGGTCAGTTGTAAGAATGTCACTTTCATTGGTGGTCAGTGAGAAGAACCACTTCTTACATTGATGGTCAGTAGGAAGAATGTCCCTTCCATTGGTAGACAGTGAGAAGAATACTCTTTATATCGATGGTCAGGGGTCAGACTGCTACCCTTACAGATAGATACAGATAATTGGTGTCATGTTGTTGGCTCTGCAAAATGGCATAAGCCCAAGAGCTAGGCAGACATCATTAGGTTCAATCATCTACAGCTCAAGGAACCCCTAGCAACCTCTGGAGAAACCTTGGTTGAGAATGGATGCTTTAAATAGTATGTTGGGCCTCTTTAAAGTCCCATTCATTATATTTGTATCATTTATGTTACTTGCTATTTCCTATCTATAGATATGTTTCAGTTTCCCTTCAATTAATGTTCCATTCTTTCTCCCTCTTTCTCTCGTCACAGCTGTGGTGTGATTTCGACAAATCAATTACCTCAAAAAACCTGACATTCAACTCCTCAGCCTCTGTCACCGACATCTGCTTTTATCCCGAGGTAATTATGATCTTGTCACTCTCTCGGCTAATGGTCACTTGTTGCAAGATATATAGGCACGCAATACATCTCGCGTAAGGCAGTAAAAAATTCAAACCGTAGCCAGGCAGGTGACAACAGCAAAAAGAAAAAGCTATTTTGTTAATTGGAACTTTTTACAGAAAAAGGGTATTTTTTTTTTCTCTCTGCCCTCTGAGAGATTGCTGACAAATCATTGGCACCTCTTTGTCTCATCACAGGCCCTTTGTGTGCCAGTAATTTTCTGCAGAAATGAATATGAAGGTGTCACAATGTGTCGAGCGAGATCCAAGAAGAAATTCTGACTGCACAATAACAGGCGACACAAGGGAGACACAAATTATCGGAGTTTGCTGCACAGCAACACGATGTTTGAACTAATAACATGTTATTGTGGCAGGGTGCACCAGGGCAGAAGACAGAATGGGCAGCTAGCTGGAAAATAAGCTTGTTTAAAGCCACTTAGAGGGAGTGCTTTTGCAGTACGTTTTTTTTTTTTTTACGTAGACATGTAGGCGGCTCCTTTTTTCTGTTAGAAAACGCTTTATTATTTGCACCATTATTTGGTGTTCATAATACATGTTATTATGGAGCTCCAGGCATTCCAGATATAAAGAAGGTTATGGGAATGTGTACTTTAGCTAATGAAGGGCACTGCTCAGCACTGTTTGCACTGACTGCATAGCAGTTAGATAAAAAATCAGATCTTTTTTGTGAGAGAAATATTAACTATGAGGACGCAGTGACCTCATTTACACTTTCTCATTAATTATCTATTGCTGAGTTATGTGCAGATTTAAAACACCATTTAAAATATGTGTCCAGGAAAAAAAGTTGGGTGAAATCTAAATTTTGACCTGAGCATCTAGGCTTCAATACAGTAATTGTCTGATACAATTATGGTATTAAAAAAAAAAAAATTGCGTCAAGCCAAAAACAAGATAGCAGTAAATTACCAGCAGGCATTCTAACCCTTCCCACTCTATTTTTCACCTCAAGTTAGAGGCTTGCTGGACTTCTGGCAAGATCAGCAGGTATTTTTATGCACTTATTAAACAGATATAACAGAACACTTGCATTGCTCTATATTATATACAACAGAACAAAAGGGAACACATAAAAGGAAGTCATAGGTAGGATGGACACTCTTAAGTCTACAGAAGGGATGCAGTGACCTAATTTACACTTTTGCATTTGTTATCTTATTGCAGAATTACATGCAGATTTAAAACACCATTTAAAATAGGTGTCCAGTCAAAAAAAAGTTGTACGAATCTTGCGTGCAAAAATAAATTGCCCCCATAGTGTTATGGCCAAGTTTAACAATGCATACTGACACTTCTAAATGTTGGCTTGGGCATCCAAGCTTCAATACTGTAATTGTCTGACACAATTATAGTATTAGAAATACATGTAAAAAAAATTACATTTGGCTTGGACATATAAGCATAAAAGGATTAAAAGTGTATGTCAAGCCAAAAAAATGCCAGCAGGGGTTCTAACCCTTCCCACTCTTTTAGCTTGGGCATCTAGGCTTCAATACTGTAACTGTCTGATACAATTATAGTATAAAAAATGATGTTAAAAGTAACATTTGCATCAAACTTCTAGGCAGAATGAGATTAAGGGTATATCAAGCCAAAAAACATTCGGGTCTGGTATGGATTTTAAAGTGAGCCCCACACCAAAATTTTTTTTTAAAAAATAGTGTGGGCCCCCAAAATAAAAGCCTACAAATATAAGGAGGTCATCATTAGGATTTACATACACGTTAAGTGCAGAGTACTCTACACAGAAGGGATGCAGTAACCTTGGTTACACTTTTGTTTCTGTTATCTATTGCTGAACAACATTCCAATTTAAAATGCCATTTGAAATGTGTCCAGCTGTAAAAGTTGTAAAAATCTTGCGTGAAAACAATGAATTGGCCCTATAGAGTTTTGTTCTAATTAACCAATATATTATTGACTTACATTTACTGACACTTCTACTTGGCTTGGGCATCTAGGCTTCAATACTGTAATTGTCAGATACAATTATAGTATGAAAAAATACAAGTAATAAAAAATACATTTGGCTTGGACATCTAGGGCCAAAGGGATTAAAGTTAATGTCACACCAAAAGAATACCATCCCACTTTATCCCTCACCTCATCTTTGTAAGGTATTTGTATGCACTTATTTAACAGATGTAGTAAAACACTTTCATTGCTTTATTTAACAAACCTAAAGGGAGCAAATAAAAGAAGTTCCTTGTTAGAATTTGCATACACTTTCAGTGCAGAGGAGTCTACACAGAATTCCCAGGATTGGCAAAGGGAGGGTGAGGGGTGACAGTATTCTTTTCTATCAATATAGCTGACAATCACCATTTTTCTTTCCATCAGTACTTTGTTTTCACTGGAGTTCTTGCGATGGTCACCTGTGCGGTCTTTCTACGGCTCAACTCTGTCTTGAAGCTGGCAGTGCTGCTTATTATGATAGCAATATATTCCCTACTGACAGAAACCATTTACACGTCACTCTTCCTGAGATATGACAACTCTCATCACAATGGGAAGTAAGTGTAACTGTATTGTTTTGCTAATAAAGTTGTATTTTTTAATAATGGTGAATAAAATGTAGGTGTTTCCTTCACCATCATTCAGATTCCAATCTTACCTTGTACAGATTGGATAATAAAAGCCGGCGGTCCCCTTTGCCGCTCTTACTGCTAATTTTAATAGCCAGGACCTGCGTCTGTAGCTACTGATATCAAAAATGGACCTTCTGAATTGTTTGTAAATACTGTTCAGAAGCATCATATATGTGTTCCTTAAAACGCTGGGTGCCATCTGAGTTCCTCTGGAGAACAGAACCCAGTTTGCCCTGGATCAGCATCATGAGTTGCCATGGTGAGGGTGGGTGGGCCCCAAGCCATAACAACCAATGAAATGCGAAAGCCATGAGGCGTGGCATCATTTGTTATGGTAATGGTGGCCGACACACCTGTACCACGGGAATGCATTACTCTGATCCAGGGCAGGCAGCATGTAGGGCCATCCCAAGCATTCAGGATAAGGAGGAAGCCTGCCTACTCCAAACCTCCTCCACCACCACCCCTTTTCCCCGCTGCTGAAGCCAAAAGGTGGCGCTCTGATGTGAAGTGGGGACTGTGTGATTGAGGAGCTCTGTAATGGTAGGGGGGCTATGTGATTTGGGGATTCCGTGATGGGTAAACTGTGTCACTGGGGGAGTTCTGTGATTGGGGAGATTCTGATGTGATGTGAGAGACTTGTGTATAAGAGGCCGTTTTTGTAAAGGGGTGACTCTAAAATGATGAGGGGGCTCTCATGTATAGGGAGGCCTATGATGTAAAGGGGGGTTCTGATGTGATGGGGACATATGATGTGAAGGGAGGAGCTGTAATGTGATGGGGGGATCTCTGAAGTGATGGGGATCCTCTGATGTGAAGGTGACTTCTGATGTGATGGGGAACCTTTGATGTGAAGGGGACTTCTGATGTAAATAGGGAACCTTTGATGTGAAGTTGACCTCTGATGTAAAGGGAAGAGCTCTGATGTGATGGGGGGATCTCTGATGTAATGTGGAACCTCTGATGTGAAGGGGACTTCTGATGTGATAAGGGAACCTTTGATGTGACGGGGACCTCTGATGTGAAGGGGGTCTCTGATGTAAAGTGGGGACTCTGATGTGATGCAGAGGACCTCTGACATTATGGGGGACCTTGAAGTGAGGGAGTAGACTCTGATGTGATGGGGACTTCTGATGTGATAAGGGAACATTTGACGTGAAGGGGACCTCTGATGTGAAGGGGACTTCAGATGTTATGGGGGAACATTTGATGTGAAGAGGACTTCAGATGTGATGGGGTAACCTTTGATGTAATGGGTGACCTTTGATGTGATGGGGGAACCTCTGATGTGAAGGGGACTTCTGATGTGATAAGGGAACCTTTGATATGAAGGGAACCCTCTAAAGCAGGGTTTCTCAATCAGGGTTCCATGGAACCCTAGAGTTCCTCCAGGGGTTGCTAGGGGTTCCTTGAGCAATGACCAATTTCTGCTTCTCAGATAAGTTTCCACTGACCCCATTGATCTTTTTAGCTATCTGTAAGGGGGTAATTCTTCCTAATGACCACAAATGTAAGAAGCATTCTTGCCAATGACCATCACACTAATGTATTATGAGTTGTAGATAAAGTCGTTTTTAGCAGGGGTTCCCTGAGACTGGAAAGATTTTTCAAGGGTTCCTCTGTGTTGAATAGGTTGAGAAAGGCTGCTCTAAAGTGATGGGGACTTCTGATGTGATAAGGGAACCTTTGATGTGATAGGGGAACTTTTGATGTAATGAGAAACCTCTTATGTGAAAGGGGGGTTCTAATGTAAAGTTAATTTAATCAAGGTAGTTGTGTGCATTACCCCAGGCTCAAGTTTCCCACTGATAAGTAATATTTACGTTTTCTACATGTTAGACTGGTGAGCATTGAGATGTTGCATACTTTTAAAGAGTGCCATGAAAAAAAGGTTTGTGAGATACTGTTTAAATTGCTATTTAACCACTTGACCACTGGGCACTTAAACCCCCTTAACAACCAGACCAATTTTCAGCTTTCAGCGCTCTCACACTTTGAATGACAATTACTCAGTCATGCAACACTGCACCCATATGAAATTTGCGTCCTTTTTTTCACACAAATAGAGCTTTCTTTTGGTGGTATTTAATCATCGCTGGGTTTTTTATTTTTTGCGCTATAATTAAAAAAAGACCGAAAATTTTGTAAAAAAATGAATTTTTCTCCGTTTCTGTTATAAAATTTTGCAAATTAGTAATTTTTCTTCATAAATTTTGGCCAAAATTTATACTGCTACCTATCTTTGGTAAAAAAAAAAAAAACAAATTAATGTATATTATTTGGTCTTTGTGAAAGTTATAGAGTCTACAAGCTATGGTGCAAATCACTGAATATTGATCACACCTGATGT
>BLSH010281555.1:376425-402616 GCA_018402905.1 Glandirana rugosa | reverse complement strand
CAGATTTCTCCTTCAAGTCCACTTACACTAAACACTTAATCCTTACGTCCAAATGTGCTTACCTGTGAAGGCCCGCAAGGACTGAAGACTCGTACGCACAAAAAAGTGCATGTAGAAAACAGCCCGGTTGAAGACATCTGTGTTCAGTTGTCAGTATGTAGCCGAACAACATGTTGTTTTCAAAAGATCAGACGAGTTGGTTGAAGACAACATGCTGACAACTTGTAGCCGACAACATTAGCGCGCACGATTGCCAGCCTAATAGCGTGTTGGCGACGTAACACACATGCCCGGAAATCACGATTATTCTCGAATGGGCGCGCGGGAAGCGCGATTCTGGGAGGACGTCAATAGACGTCCTCCCAGAATTAAGCAACCGCCCTGTAGACGTCATTTGTCTATAGGGCGGTTGTTAACTGGTTAAGCTCTTATTAGCACTAAAGGCCCGTACACACAATGCAGCGGTTGTGCGATAATCCGACCGTTAGCACGCGCGATTACAACAGCCGATGTTCAACAGTCGTACAACAGAAGTTGGTTGAGCAGACTAGAAAACTTTTGTTGTACAACAAGCCGATGTATGACTGTTGACTTGTGTCTACAGAAGTTGGCCCGACAAAAGATGTACGTGAAAAAACACGCATGCTCAGAAGTCAGGAACGCCCGGAAGTGTCCATTCGTGTAAACCTGCATTCCTAATTCACAAATCACATTCACCTGAACTTCCTCTTTAGACGCTCATCACACGTCACTACGTTCAGCTTTGCTGTACAACTACTTGATTCATGTCAGTACAAGACACAACCGCCAACAGCCGATTTTGGACAAAAGTTGAACGTGTGGTTGTACGACCGTTGCACCGTATGTACGAGGCATTAATTAGCCCTAAGCAATTAACTTATTTTCTCCCTTTTCTTTTTTAAACCATTATTATTTATTATTTTTCCTTATTCATTTTGTTCATTAATACTTATAGTGTTAAAATGTGAAAAATTTAAAAAAAACATTGTTTTGCACCTCATAATTTTGTGTAAAAAATGCAAAACCTGGTATACTACTTTGACATACCAAAGAAGCTGCTAAGAAGGACAGTTAACACCAAACTATTTGTATGGTAGACAAATACAATAAGTTATTGTTTTGTAACTTTATCATTTAGGTATCACAAAAAAAATCCTAATAAAAAATGTGTTATAAAATAACAAAAAAACATTAAAAAAAAAAACATAAATTATTTAAAAAAAAAACATATTATTAGTTGTCTATGGCAGAGCTATGCTTTCTTGAAGAGGTAGAGGCATTTTTTCTAAATCTTGACAAAAATGGTCCCTAAAACTGGTTCTGCAATAAATGATTTTTGTAAAGTACAAAGAGACTGGTTCTCTTTAAATGAAACCATAGAATTTCGATGAATAGCATTATAGCCTGTCAGGGAATATGACGGCTGGTTTCTCTCTGGATGTGGACAATGTGGTTTCAGGCAGAATATCTATTTGTGAATTCATGAATAAATAATGGAGTGTAAACAGGCTAAGCAGCCGCCTACACAGCAAGTTCTGAAAGCCGCATTACTAACTGTCCTCCTCGTAGTGACTTCACACTGTATTGTTACCCTGATAAAGTATCTGAGATTTTATTTTTATCTCCCTCCAGCACGGACTTCCTGGGGACGAAAGAAGCCTCTCTGCTGCTAATGGCCATGTTTCTCTTGGCGGTGTTTTATCACGGACAGCAGGTAAGGCAAACATGTCCTTCAATCTCTCATTTACATATACTCGGTGGCATTTTATGATGAAATGACTTTAAAAATGTCACTGCCTCTTTACGCCGACACCGTTGTCCTCTTGTCTTCCGGAACACTTGTAGTTCATTTATTTCGACAAGTACAAGTTTTTATAATGTGGGAAGCAAATACATTCTCATACTGAATAATAAGACAGCTTAGTACGGCCAGCTGAGAATTCCTGTATGTGGTGTTATCTTCTAGCAGGCGCGTGTAGCTGCTTACATTTTGAATGTACAAAAATTTTTTGTCACAGCACGTGGTTTTCTGAAGGCAGTTTAAAGGCGATTTCCCTTATGTACGCCTGTTACTCCATACCTCTGCAGTATTTTTTGCTTCCATGATGCCTGAGAACAATGGCACAAAGAAGTGGTCTCCAAAATTGTCGCACGGGGGCTGGATGTGACCCTTTGCTTGTGATTACCAGGCCCTTGGGGCAATGTTCCTCCCAATGATACAAGCTATTACTTCTTCTACAGACACCAACCATGAGGCACCATTCCTTCCCTTGATACCATCAGTGAGGCATTATTCCGCCCACTGGTACCAACAATGGGTGACTATTCCTCCCACTGGTACCAACAGTGGCTCACTATTCCTGCCACTGGTACCAACAATGGGTCAATATTCCTCCCACTGGTACCAACAACGGGTCACTATTCCACCCACTGACAACAACAATGGGGCAATATCCCTTCCACCTATACCAAAAATGAGGGAATGCCTCCCACTGATACCAACAGTGGGGCACTATTCCTCCCACTGACAGCAATGATGAGGTGCTATTCCTCCCACTGATACCAATAATGGGATATTATTCCTCCCATTGATACCAATGATGGGATATTATTCCTCCCACTGACAGCAACAATGAGGCACTATTCCTCCCACTGATACCAACAATGGTGGAATTCCTTCCATTGATAGCAACGATGGGGGAATTCCTTCCACTGATACCAATGATGGGGAAATTCCTTCCACTGATACCAATGGTGGGGGAATTCTTCCCAATCACACCAGCGATGGGGCACTATTCCTTCCACTGATACAACAATGGAACACTATTCCTCCCACTGAAACCAGTGCTGGGGCATTATTCCTCCCACTGACACCAACAAAAGGGCACTATTCTTCCCCTGACTTCAATAACGAGGTACTATTCCTCCCACTGACACTAATGATGGGGTTCTATTCCTCCCACTGATACCAATGATGGGGCCCTATTCATTCGGCTGACACCAATGATGGGGCACTATTTCTTCCACTGACATCAACAATGAGACCCTAATTCCTCCCACTGACACCAATGAAGGGGCACCATTCCTTCCACTGACATCAATGATGGGGCACTATTCCTCCTACTGAAACCAAAAAAAGGGCACTATTCCAGAGTTTCCGATCATCTGTAAATTTACTGACAGTTTATAAAAAAACATCAGGATTTCTCTCGTCCATAAATGGCAGCAAACTGTCTGTAAATTTATAGTGGCTGACTTCCCCTTTGTTTTGAACTTTCAACGAATCCTGTCTGCTGGTGCCAAGATGCCACCCCTGCCCACCACTGTCAAAATTATTGGTTGCTAGGACCGCCTTCTCTGCTGCAGTTCAGTAACACCTACAAGTCTTGTCTCTTCCCCAGCCTTTGACTGGACAATAAAAGAAGAGGCAATAGACTCATGAGCTCATCTCATTGTCACAATGCTTTCTACTCCTATCAGCGTGCTCCTTGTGCTGCCACACAACTGATTAACTCCCTGTTCCAGTCTGAGCTCTCTTGTACAGGGATTGCAGTAGACTGATATCAAGTCGAATTCAGTTACTTCCACTGCTTGCATTAGTTAAATATATTTAATGGTGCATTAATGATCAGAGAGCAGCATTGATTTGTGTCTTTTTTTTTTTTATCTGCTCAGAGTTCAGCTTTAAAGTAAGGGCAGAAGATGCACAGCAGGTGGGAGGGGGGTATAGAAATATAGATTGCTGTATATAGGATTTCAGCTTTACATATTGTATGTGTGAGGTCAGAGATCTACATGCCAGTTGCATTTGGAAAGGGTTTTAAAAGGCTCCCCAGCTGTGTGCAGGGGTTTGCAGTACAAGAGGAGTAAGGGATAAAGAGGAATGATAATATACCAGGAAGCCTTTTTTATTTCTTCTCTGCCTGGATCACCAAACCCCTGAAGGTACATGTACAGATAATAACTGAAAAGATAAAAGGGAAATTGTTACACATTGGCGAAAAGCAGACACTAAATAGTGCGCCTCTGTGTAATTTCAAGGTAATATAAGTAAAAGATGTGGAACCACATACTGGTGGAAGAAGTAGAACTATTTCTTGTCAATATTTGCATGCCGACATATACACTAGACGGACAATTGTTCGAAAATCTGTCATTTGGACAGTTAGTTAGTTTATTGTCCAGTTAATGGGCACAAATCGAAAATCGGTTGTGAAGTTTTTGATGCCGAAAAATCGAAGGAAAGGTTTGGAAAACTTTGGCCAAATGGACGATGAGTTGAAAGGTTAATGTGTGCCGCCTGAACAGTTTACACTAGACATATGTGACAAAACGAACGAAAAACTGATTCATTTATGTCAGTTTAATGATTTATCAATCAAATTTCAGTCATTATATGATGGCAAAATCGTTTGCTCTCACGACCATGTGTTAGTTTTTCGAAAACTAATTTGAACGATCTTTCGACAGGTGTATGGCTAGCAATAGATAGATAGATCCTTTTAGAAGGCAAATTCAATACCTAAGGCAATAACCTATCATTTTACACACCTGGTAAAAGAGAGAGATGGCTCTGGACAGAGGTTTAACTAGAACCTTCAGGGCCCTGGTGCAAGAAATTATGAAGGGCCCCCTCGTCCAGGGCCCTTCCTCTTCCCACTGATCCTGGGGCCTGTTACTCCCGTTGCGGGGGCCCTGTACAAGGGAGAGTATACAGTGGAAGACAATCAAAAATCTGGAGCTCGACCCAGGCAAGGCCTTTGTATATATAAGTCCCACATAAAACATTATAATGGGTTATAATATAATGAACTAGTCAGTTTGAATCCAAATGGTCAGACACCAATTTCAAAGAGCTCAAAATTTTTGCCTTTTGAATAAGGCTCTCAAATATACTGCCGCCATCCCAGCTATAAAGCGATCCCTGTGAGGGGAAAAGTAGCAGAGATGTCTGCATGACAGGGATCGCTTTCTAGCTGAGACGGCGGCAGTATATTTGAGAGCCATATTCATAAGGCACCGAGCAATTTTTGAGCTCTTTGAAATTGGTGTCTGACCATTTAGATTAAAACTGACCAGTTCATTATACTATAACCCATTATAACGTTTGATGTGGGACTTATAAATACAAAGACCTTGCCCCTGTCGGGCTCCAGAATTTTTGCTTTATTCCACTGTACGCTCTCCCTTGTATCGGTTTAGTTGTATGCCTCTCCCTCTTCCTCCATTCTATGGAATAGATTCCCCATGCTCTTTGTTCTGATTCTGATTTTGTACCAGTTAGGATTCTTTGAAGAAGCCATAAGCGAAACTCGTAGTGATCCATTTGGTGACAACGTTATGACTTCACATGTGGCCCTCATTTATGGATAACAACCATAAAGATGCATTGGACTCATGTTTGTACTGTGGGCCATTTTGCTTAAACAATGCTTTATGTACTATTTACACCTTCCTCCGCATTTATGGGAGAGAGAATATCATGCTAGCACATACCATATTATGATTACAGTTTCTTATCAATTTTAATGTTTTCTAATAACATTTAATATTTTTATATCTACATATTGTTAAGCATTTCTTTCAACTTGGGACACTAGTGGCTACCTTAAAAGGCCCTGTCTTTCTTCTTTTTTTGTATTTCACTTGTTTGAATGTGGAGCCATATCACTTGAGTTTAGGTCTCCAAACATTGTTTTTCGTTTTTGAAACATTTTCTTAGTTTAGGCCCCTTTCACACATATGCGACTTTTCCTGCGACCTGGGACTGCAAAGTCGTATGACAAGTCGTACCCCATAATGAGTACCATTGATATCTGTGCGACTTCAAGTCATGCATTACTTTGGTCCAACTTAGATGCGACTTGAGGTCCCTCAAGATTGCACAGGCATTGCTTCAAGTTGTGTCAAAGTCACACGGCAAAGTTGCGTGACTTTCAGGTTGTACAAGTGTGAAAGGCCTTAAACATTTGATATGTTTTCTATTTTTTTAATCGTAAATAAAATACAGGTTTATCAGATTTGCAAATCATTGTATTCTGTTTTGTTGTACAACTTTTACACAGCATGCCAGCTTTTTTGGAATTAGGCTGGCCATACTCTATACAAGTTTCTTATTCAATTTCCTTTAGATTTACCTTCAACTATGTAGTGCAAGGGCCTGCCTGATTGCTTACTAATTGAAAGGGTTTATGTATGACCTCATATTGTATGGTTTTGGTAAATCTAAAGGAAAGTTGAACGAAAAAATTGTATAGTGTATGGGCAGTCTAAGGTTTGGTCATCTGTATAGTGGTGGGGGACTTATTGCTATTTATCTAGACACGATAGTTGATGGACCTGCGATATAGGTTCTCCCCGATGTTTGAATATAACTGTATAACCTATTAAATCTTATGATCGACATATGCTGTTAGTTTTTAATCATGATTTGTAAAAGGAGGAAATGTAATTGAATGTGTAGAACATGTTCTAAAAATGGATACTGAACTTTTGGTTATGTTGTTTAAAAGGGAAAATTAATAAAATAGAGATCAAAACACCACTCTTCTTTTAGCAACCCTCTGTAAATATCTGGGAAATGAGGAGACCAGTTTGCTGGAGTTTTAGGAGAGGAAGGTTGTCCCATTCTTGGCTGATATAGGATTCTAACTTTATCAACAGTCCTGGGTCTTTTTTGTCGAATTTTGCATTTTTAAGATACGCCAAACATTTTGAATTAGTGAAAGGTCTGGACTGCAGGCAGGCCAGTTAAGCACCAGGACTCTTCTACTAGAAAGCCATGCTGGTGTCATACATGCAGTATGTGGTTTAGCATTGTCCTGCAAGAGCAAAAAATACCCCCATGTGATTGGGACTTTCAAGGCAGACCGAATACTTTAGACCATAGATAAATTGAAAACATACAAGTTTATTTGTACATTAAAATCAAAATATCGGGTGTGGACATCACAACCCGTGTGCATATAAAAACAGACTATATATACGAATACTGGTAAATTGATGTGTAGACTTCTCAGAGCCCGAAGCGTTTCAGGATCTTGTCCTTTCTTCAGGGGCAATAATATAGAGAAGTATGTTCTACAATATAATACATTGCAAAGCGTTTAGACATATTTTGAAGAACAGAATAACCAGAAGAAAAACCATTAGAACATGTCACAAAGGTACCTTCAGGAGAACGTCACATTGATATTCGTATAGATCACACCAGCCTCGCATAACAGGGTTTGTTGGAGCAAGCCTGTGAAAAGGTAGCCACCTGAGCGGCCGTTACCACAACTCCACCTTCCCAGTCACCACTGAGCCTCTAAAATGAGCTGATCCAGGTGCCAGAAACCCCAGCTACTAGACTAACCATAGAGAGGGTAGATTGATTTATAATATTCACCTGATTAGATGGCAATCAAGATGACTGGAGTGTCTATAGAAAAAGGAAAGAACAATAGTGAATATCTATAATAAATACTACTAAGATTACCCCTTCTATTTACTTTTGGGGCAAGCCTGCTCCTCAACAGTATTAGAGGGAGCAGGAATATATTATTGATGAATTAGGATCATAATATAAATTAAGTTTGAAAAACCTAAAAGATACTAAAGGATACATTAACCCTTCAATATCAACTGAAGTATGTTATAATAGTCTTTATAAAGGTCATCACAAAGTATTATAGTTTGAAAAACCTAAAAGATATTAAAGGATACATTAACCCTTCAATATCAACTGAAGTATGTTATAATAGTCTTTATAAAGGTCATTATAAAGTATTGCCGGGTGCTCATAACCGCCCATGTGTCCCCATCATAAGGAGCTAGGCTCCCGAAGGGGGCGTGCACGGCCACCCCACATGTGAACACCCGATATGTCCATGCACGTCCACTCAACCGACGCACAAAGCGGCACCACAACTGGGGGGGGGCGAGGCCTCCATCATATAGATCCGGCCCAAACCCCCCCCATGAGTCACCATAGGGCTGCCCCCGATATCTCAGAGGACCGGGGGGCTTTGTGCGCCGGGTGGGGACTGTAGAGGCACAGAAGGGACAACAGGATAACCGCATATATGTGAATTGATGCATAAATCCACTGATAGTTAGTGGAGGGCAGACATATGAGTAAATTTGGTGAATCAATATAGATCTATACATGCTAAGGACAGTAACCTGATTTATATCATGCCATTGTCAGATCACAAATCAATATACAAAGATTATCACAAGTACAACCCACCATAAAGAACAAAAGATATTGAAAGTTATAGTTTAAAACAATTGTGGCCCTATCTACAACAGTAGATGCATAAACATAGATTCAATTGGCCACCTATCCAGTACGTACCCCCTCCCCCTCCTGCATGGATACTCAAGTAGGATCATTCTTTTTCACATAACCCAGAGGAAAATCCCTCTAGAAATGGGCGGAAGCTTAATTGATTGTTCAGACCTGGGGGCAAAGTCACCCCCAGCTTTTCAATCCACCGGGTCTCCTGTTGTAAGAGTCATTTATTCCAGTCCCCCCCTCTGGGACTTGGATGTATCCGGTCCAAGATGAGGAACTGGATTTTGGGGCAGTGTCCGGCATGATGGTATCTTACATGTCTGCCCAGCGGGAGGTCTGGATTGGCTAATACCATACTTTGCATATGGCGGTAAGCCCTTTTCCAGAACTCGAGCTTGGTCTTACCAACATAGAAGCTGCCACATTGGCAAGTCAGCAGGTAGCTAACCCCAGACGTTCTGCAATGTGCATAGTGCATGGGGGTGTACTTCTGACCATTGGGAAGGTACAGATTTTTACGGGTGTCCATATATCGGCAATAGGGACACCCACCACATGTGAATGTACCATGACGCATGCAAGTATCCGTTCTAAATGACCCGGTGAATTCACTTGAAACAAATTCATCCTTTAATGATTTAGCTCTTCGATATGTAATGGCAGGGGTTTTTGAAATACAAGATTTTAGAGAGGGATCGGCTAATAGGAGATGCCAATATTTCTCTATGATCCGCCTAACTTTTTGGTGGTGATCATTATATTGTGTAATTTTTTGAGTGATCTGTAGGTGCTCTGTTTTTTTATTAAATGCAAAAAGTAGCTCATCGCGTTTTCTGTCCTTTGCTTGTTTAAAGGCCCGTTTGAGGCACTTGTGAGAGTAGCCCCGCCTTAAGAGTCTCTCCCTTAATATGCACGCCTCCGCCAAGAAGGACCGCTCCTCTGAGCAATTTCTTCTAAGGCGGAGATATTGGCTATATGGGATTGACTGGATCAAAGATGTAGGATGTGCACTAGTGGAATGCAATATAGTGTTGCCTGCAGTGGCCTTTCTGTGTAGCCCTGTTGATAAGCTACCATCTGAATTTTTATAAATTGTTAGATCTAAAAATGTGATGTGGGAGTCACTGTATGTCATAGTGAAGGATAAGTTAAAATCATTCTTATTCATGGCAGAGATGCACGCCTGTAGTGTCCTCACATCACCCTCCCAGAATATTAGGACATCGTCAATATATCTAAACCACGATGTTATGTGGCATGTAAATGGTGTCAAGGCATCATCAGAAAGAAGGGTCCGCTTCCATCCCCCCAGGTACAGGTTGGCATAGGATGGCGCACAAGTGTCCATCGCTATCCCCTGTACCTGGAGGAAATGGGAGCCGTCAAAAGAAAAGGAATTGTTTCAAGCACGAATTCCAATGTATCAGTAATAAAGTTGTGAAGTTTCTTACCATCTTTATATGATTGTGAAAGAACATGGCTCATGGCCGCAATCCCCAGATGGTGTGGGATGGAACTATATAGTGCCTCGATATCTATAGCTACTAAGAGTGCCTGTGGGGAAAGGTGAATACCCTCTATTTGTTGAATTAGATGGATGGTATCCTTTGTGTACAATGGTAGACTCATGACATAAGGTCTTAGGTATGAATCAATATATTTACTGAGATTCTCGGTTATGGAGCCATTTCCTGAGATAATAGGTCTCCCTGGGGGATCTTGTATGTCTTTGTGTATCTTTGGCAAGCTATAGAAGGTGGGGATTCTAGGGTGTTTTGTACGTATATAGTCCCAGGTATCCTTATCGATGATGCCCTATGAAAAGGCCTCATCAACCAAGGCATAAGATTTATTATAATGCTTTTCAATCAAATTACGTGAGATGGGCCTATACCATGCTTCATTTTGTAAGATCTTTTTGCACATAAGCTTGTATTGTTCATTGGACATAGTGACGATGGTCCCCCCCTTATCTGATGGCTTGATGTTAAGTGCATGTTGGGTTTTGAGGGATTGGATGGCCCCGTGGTCTGTTTTTGATTGGTTATTGGACCTAGGGTGTGATTTCAGTTTTTTGATTTCGTTGGTAGTGGCAGAAATAAAGGCTGCTAAATTTACATTAGTCGAGATAGGTGGAAATTTATCCGATTTCTTTTTGAAAGAGGGTTTTTGTGGGATGGGTTTAGTGTCCTTGTCAGTGTATTGCTCTAATAGAGACTCTATGTCAATCATATCAAAGATCAGAAGGATCCTGTTCCTCTAGAAGAGTCAGGAGATAATCAAGGGCCTGATCTGATTGTCTGGTCATGGTTTCTTTGATATGATTGACATAGAGACACAGTCTTTTACAGATTGGTGGACCTCTACCCATTTTTAGACATCTTGAGACACTTTGGGGTTGATTTACTAAATGCAAATAGACTGTGCACCATGCAAAGAGCAGTTGCACTCTGTAAGTGCAGTTTCTCCAGAGCTTAGTAAATGAGGTAATGCTTCACTTTGCTAAAAATACCCAATCATGTGCAAGGAAAATTTAAAAAAACAACATTTTTGCTTGCACATTCTTGGATAATGGAAGGCAGCAGAGCTTCTGCTCATTTACCAAGCTCTGGGGGAACTGCTTGTACAGAGTACAACTGCACTTGGCAAAGTGCACAGTCTATTTGCCTTTAATAAATCAACCCCTCTGACTCTCTAAGATGCTCGTTATATACCTGGTTATGCTACTGACCCGTTACCAATTAATTAAATTAAATTAGTTGCAAAATGTTCTTCCAGCTCATCCTTGCCTAGCCAGCTTTTTGTTGCCCTGTCCCAACTTTTTGAGACGTGTTGCTGCCATTTTCTCAGTTTAAACATTTCATGTGTTTTCTATTTTCTATTGTGAATAAAATTTGGGCTTATGAGATTTGCAAATCATTGTATCCTATTTTTATGTAGATTTTACACAGCGTCCCGCTTTTTTTTTGGAATTGCAGCTGTATATATGCATAGATAGATAGATAGATAGATAGATAGATACACTCACCAGCCACTTTATTAGGTACACCTGTTCAATTGCTAGGTAACAGAAATTGCTAATCAGCCAATCACATGGCAGCAACTCAATGCATTTAGGCATCTAGACATGGTGAAGACAACTTGCTGAAGTTGAAACCGTGCATAAGAATGGGGATGAAAGGGGATTTAAGTGACTTTGAATGTGGCATGGTTGTTGGTGCCAGAAGCGCTGGTCTGAGTTTTTCAAAAACTGCTGATCTACTGGGATTTTCACCCTCAACCATCTCTCGGGTTTACAGAGAATGGTCTGAAAAAGAGAAACTATCCAGTGATCGGCCGTTGTGTGGAGAAAAATGCATTGTTGATGTCAGATGAGAATGGGGAGACTGGTTGGAGATGATAGAAAGGCAACAGTAACTCAAATAACCACTCGTTACAACCAAGATATATGGAATGCCATCTCTGAATGCACAACACATCCAACCTTGAAGCACATGGGCTACAGCAGCAGAAGACAACACCGGGTGCCACTCCTGTCAGCTAAGAACAGGAAATTGAGGCTACAGCCTCACCAAAATTGGACAATAGAAGATTGAAAAAATGTTGCCTGGTCTGATGAGTCTCAATTTCAGCTGCGACATTCAGATGGTAGGGTCAGAATTTGGTGTAAACAACATGAAAGCATGGATCCATCCTTCCTTGTATCAATGGTTCAGGCTGGTGGTGGTGTTTTAATGGTGTGAGGGATATTTGCTTGGCACACCTTATTTATCATGTACCTATTTAAAGTTATTTCCTTGCCTGTTTCTGATAATCACCTTACTCTGTTATAGAATGCAATGTTTGTGTCCTTCACCTAAACACCCCTGAAGAAAGGATTGAACTCTTCCTGAAATGCGTTGGGTATATTAGGAGGAGAGTGCCACCCAAGTATACATACCCTCTTAAGTCAGCAGTTTTACTGTTGATGTTTTTATCATTAATGTACCATATTTTCTTTTTTACGGATGTATAAATAAAATTTTAAGTTTTATACTATACAAAATATCTTCTTTGACCCAAGTTAATATGATATCCATGTTGGTGCAGGTGCGTGTCCCTGAACTCCTCTGTCTGCATTCAGGGAAACGCACCCGCACCCACATGGATGTCAGCTATGACTAAGCATCATGTGTGATGTGAAACGCGTTAGCGCTTATCTGTACCTGTATCTCTGTACTCGTGTGACTGCCATGGAATTTTCAAAATAAAGTTGTTGAAGCAGAGTGCAGCCGTCCAGCTTTTCCTTGTAATCGTCATCACATGGATATCATATTGGAACACAAAAGCTGTGCCTGTGCAGCCTCGGTGTCATAATAGCATCAGTAGGACTGCCTATATGAGGATGCACGCCACACCTGTGCATCCCTGTGTGGGTAAATACGCACTTGCGTACAGTATTAAACACCCTGTGTGAACAAGGCCTATACTCATGGGTTTGGGAGAGCATGCAATGCAATGCTGGGTGTTTAACCTCCCTGGCGGTATTTCCGAGTGTGGCTCGGGGTGGATTTTCAGTACCAAGAGCGGTAACCCTGAGCCACACTCGGGATTGCATTACTGGATCCAGGCAGCGTTGCTCACCTTGTCCCCTGGATCCAGCAATGTCCCCCATCGTGTCTGCGGGCTGTGTCCGTCGCCAGATGACTCCTGTGTGCCGGGCTCCGTTCCCTGCGAGCGCCGCACGGGGACGGAGACCGGAGGGAAATTCAAAAAGTGAAACACACACAGTACATACAGTACACTGTAACCTTATAGATTACATTACTGTGTGAAAACATTTCACATCCCATTTGTCCCTAGTGGTTTGCTCAGTGCCCTGCATGCACTTTTATATTATATATGTCATTCTTTCTGCCTGGGAACATGAGAATGTCCATAGCAACCAAAAAGTGTCCCTTTACATCAAAAGTGTTTTTTGATCAGCTAGAAAACACCGATAGTAAATAAAAATCATTTGCAGAATTGAGTGATACTGATTTTTGGGGAAATTTATCATCAGACACTGAAAGTGACGACAGCGACAATTCTGCAACTGAGCAAATTTCAGTGTTTTTGGTTTGATTACATTGTTGAATACATTTTATTACTATTACTATTACATTATTATTTTTGATAATTATTTTTAGTTATTTATTATATTATAATTTATGATTTCATTTTTCAAACTTTATCATACCCGGGATGTCTACTAGACTGTTGTTTGGACAGATTTAAGTGAATTATTCCTAAGAATTACAGGCCTACAATATAAAAGGCCAAATTTTCATGTAAAATAATCGTACCGCTTTCAGCACCAAAAATCTGAAATAATCATCCCGCCAGGGAGGTTAAGCAGCCAATCATCACTCCAGAACAATGTGACATGGAGGCAGAGAGATAGTCCGAAGCCCCCTGTAGCATTTCCTTTGCGCTTTCTTTGCTAATTAAAAAAAATACATGTCACAGTCCTGCGTATTTAGAATGTAAAACATTTTCGTCTTCTGTCTGTTTTCCTTCTTGGCGTCCCGCTTTGTTTTTCTTTGACGGCCTCAGTCTGATCCGTTTTATCTTGTTGGCAGCAGCTGTTATAATCACTTTTGTGGCAGCTGCCCTGAGTTTTGGCTGACAGGAGACGGAGCATTATGACAGTCGCTTCTATACCAGCAGCTGGGCAAAGCATGCATCAAGATATCTCATCTGACATCGCTGGCAAGGAGAAATAATCCCGTGCACATATGTGTGTGCATACCATCTCTATAACTTTATTTACAAACACTTCACCGCCCGGCCTCCACTCTTTCTGCCTTGTAAAGTTGGTTGAACGGTTTATTGGAAACCATGTGGGCTAAAGTGAACTTTTCACTAAATAGGCAAATGTATTTGTTAACATAATTCTTTTAGTAGACATTTGTTTGCCTTGCAAAACCTCTGTGAAACACTACCACCGAAGTAGCCGCTTAGTAATTTGGGTTCTACGCCTTGACTCCAAGAATTACCTCAGACCCTTTGACACTCCTGGTTGTATAAAAGTCACCGCAAGCATTTATAAAGACACAAGCATATGCACCTATAACTTGGTGGTGAGCTAATATCAGGAAATAGACGCAAGGTCGTTCAGTGGTAAATTAAAGCTGTTGCATCCCCCAAATGTAATTTTTACCTACAGGTAAGCCTACAATAAGGCTTACCTATGGGTAAAATGAATATCTCCTAAACCTACACGGTTTAGAAGATATTCGTCCTGCATGCAGCCGCTGACGTGGCGGATGCTGCCGGAACGCAGAACTCACGCGCGTGGTGTCTCACGGCTCCAGCCACTCACAGCGGACCCAAGGAAAAGATCATGGACATTATGTCGGCTCCCTCAGCGCTGACCAAGTGGGGCTAAGGGGGCCTCGTTGTAAGGTAAGTATTTCATATGTGCTAGTATGCGCTGCATAAATTGTTGGCGCTATCCTGTATAATAATAATATAATAATAATTATTATGCTATTGTCTTGCAGGGTTTTTTTTTTATTTTGCGGGTTTACTAAGGCTTTAACTCAATGTATTGGTGCAGTTTAGGATAGATAATGGTACAAGCATAAATGAGCACACTGCATATAGATTCAAACACAGTCTGCTAGACAAGGTAATCACTATGCCTAGGTAGCTTGAATAGAGTTTTGAGCCACTAGACTGGCATCAAATCACAAATCCGGAAATCCAGCAATTAAACAGTGCATATAGGCATCAACCGCAATGTGAGTTTCAATTTTATAACTAGTCTGGGGCGCACTCTAGAGGGGGTTAGACTATAGCTCTACTGCAGAACTATTCTAACTCCCACAGACAATACTAGGAGTCCTTGTAGGGTGGCTTATCTGGGTGGAGAGTCCTATTCCCTCCTCTCAAGCCAGCTTGCGTAGGAGCCTATCTTGCCATTGGTGCATGTAAGCAAGAGTACTCTGTTTACCCAGTGCTACAGCTCTAGCGTCGATGGCTTCCTCCGACACAGTGTCAGCACCTGCTTCTCACTCTGGTGTCTCAGCTGTAAGCCCGAGGCCTCTGTTTCAGCTACTGGCAAGCCTGGATGGGGGATGTGCTCACTCTGAACTCCTACAGCAGAAAGACTGTGCTATTCAAACGGTAGCCTGGGAAGATACCCCTATTTTCTCCTTCCCTGACCCTTAATTTCTAGTAAGGTTCATCTGTTCATATCCTGTTCTCCTGAAATAGCAAGACCAATGTGCAGTTTGACCTATAGTAGAAACCTTTCTCTTAAGACTAGTGTACCTACAAGTACTTTGATGTCTGCCAGGACTTAAGGTTCAATGCTATATTCACACGACTCACCAGCAACAAGAGTTCATGTGTCAGATGGCTTCAAGTTGTAAAGAAGGTTCAAAGCAAGTATCATATAGAGGAATAATTAGGCCTGGTGACTGACATGATGCCAAGCTTGTAATGGACGTTCAGGACTGGTTAGCAGCAGGCAGAGGCAGGGTTCAGTATCCAAGCAAGGGTCAGGACAGATGATGATCAGTGGCATATCTTTTATCCAAATGAGGGTAAGGACAAGGGGTCAACAACAGGAGAATTCAAACATGACAAGACTAGGCTTACAAGAACAACAAGGTGAGGTGATACAGGAGGCAGGTAGCAAACACTGTCACAAGCACAGAGCCCTAGGCTTTTGATGTTTATATAAAGCACAACAGTGCCACTAGCTAATCAGGGGAAGAGGCTAGGTAGACCAAAGTGGGGAATGCCAAGGCCAGACAATAGCATTAGAGGAGGCATTGCCCAGCATCCAACACTCAGAGAGAGAGAGAGACCAAAGAGACGGCTGTGGAGAGAGGGAAAGCACGTCAGACACTCCTTGCATTACCACTCCCCATCCCTCACATGACAGTGTTCCAGCTGTTAATTAGTCGCTTACAATCTGGGAACAATCTGGGAACAAGTTTTGAAGCTCACATGCTCCCTTTATACCCATTAATAACAGATATAGCCAAGGTCTCAAACAGGCAAAAAGAGTGGCAAGGGATGGTGCCCAATCAAGGAAATCTTTTCATTCTTTTGAAAGAACCACCATCCTCACCAACACATGGTAGTTAAAAATTGACCTAGATTGAGTACCTATATTCTTCTTTACAAGCCTTTCTTTGAGCTGGCTTGACCCAGTATGGCACTAGTGGCAGGTAGCTACATGGACTTCAAGGAGCAATGAAGGACGGATCAACAGGCGGTGCAATGACCTCTATACAGGTGCTAAGCACTTGCTTTGACAGCACTTCAAAAAACAAGTCCCTCCCTGGCTGGTTTTAAGAAGGGGCTTAGATATGGAACAGCCTAAAAATGTACAATGGATACTTCCCTATCATACAGTATAAAGAGTTTAACTGTTTCCTGGAAAACCTGTTTAATGTAAAACCCCATAATACAAGAGCCCACGGTTAATTGTAGTAGCTACTCTACTGTAAGAGGTATTGATTACCTGTACATATCTAGTAGTAGTTAGTGACATTCAACTGGACCTTTCCTGTAATGTTGACGATGTTTTGTAGCTTGTTTAAGGCATTTCTTCAGTTGGATTAACTGCCAAGAGTATCATTCAGTCATTCAGAACAAATAGCTCCCTATAGTACAAGCTACACAAGAAGGCACCAGAAGGACCGATGTGTCATCATGGGAGCCACATCCCTTACTATCACCAGAGACAAAGTCAAAAAAATATTACTTGGACCTTGAAGGTACCACAGACTACTGTCAACTTTACATAATATGTTCAAACATTTCAAATTGTGGACTCACCATCAAAAGAAGAGGCCAAGCGTCAAACGATTGGTTCAGAACTCTATATATCTTTATACAGTAAAATAACAACCAATTAGAAAACGGTAGCCAACACATTTCAGGGGCCAAGGAATAATTCTTCATCAGGGCTCAGAAGTGGTTGCTGGCGTTCCAAAGTATACTGTGATTGAACCTCCTGGACAGATATCTTCAATGTAAAAAACCTAGGAGGCTGTGTGGCGCTTGATAGCTATGTGGTGGTGTTCCGATTATCTGGCCAAGATCCAACAAACAAAAGCCATCATTAACTGGCATTTTCAGATAGCCAACCTTTAAGTCTTGTGCGTCTATTGTGTTATTTCTCTTGGTCAAATTGTTGAATTGTTAATTAGCTATAATAAGTTTGAAACATTTTAACATATTCTATGTCCAATTTCCCAGTTAAATTTTATGATTTTAGTGATTAATTGTAAAGATTTAGAGCAATGTTTAATCAGGTGGGATTATAACTGCTACGTACTACTTTTATAACTTATAGCATGGAAAATAATTTGCTCCATGTGTGTAATGATCATTCTCTACTCATAGCAATTAATCACAATGTTAGTAGTGTAATTAAACTGCTCTTACACTTACAGTAAATATGCATGCTTTAACTATAATGTCTTCCAGCAACAAAAGACTGGAACTTAGGAAATCATCTCTGTATGTGGTACCCTTAGCAACCAATCAGCTGTCGTTATTTGTCAATCTAAAACTAGAAAATTGACAGCTAGAATCTGATTGATTATTACAGTAGAGAAAGATCATTTGCAGAATATCAAAGTTTAAAGCATTCTACAAAAGGATAGAAGAAAATTTATGGGCTGAGCCTGTTGCAGGGAGTGTCTGCTCAAAGACCCGCGTCCAAATTCTTAATTGCTTTTGAGCTAAAAATAGTTACTTTGGCAAGTACTGCGGAAATTCATTCAGCTAAATCAGAGAATTGAGCTAGAAACGCAACGTGTTTCCAGTGATAATCCATTGAGCAGTACGGTACTACAATGTTAGTCTTCCATTGAAGGAGATCTGTGTGTTTAGTCTCTAAATAGGGCATGCCTTCTTAAATGAGGAATCATTTTAAATACAGCTAAAAGGCAAAGAGGGAAAAAAGTCAAATTAACAAAATGCATCATTTCGAAACAGTGTTTCCAGAAAGAATGTTCTCTTGGATGTTTTAGAATAGCATACAGTATTATTGGTGTCTACTTGGATTGAGCTGTGATTGGTGTGTCTATGAGTACCTTCAGACCCTAGAAGACGCCGTATTTATTTCAAGTATTTATATAGCACCGACTATACATTATATGCAATGCTTTACAAGGAGGTTACAATCTAGGGCAAAGTTAGACAGGTGCCAGTTAACCTTCAAAGATGTCTTTGCAGTGTGGGAGGAAACTCACGCAAGCACAGGGAGAACATGCAAACTCCATGCTAATTGCTTACCATTAAAATCATTGTAAAGGTGGAAGGAAAAATGCCGGCAACTCAAATGCTTCTTGTGTTGAATCTTTATTTGGCACGTTTAGCAGTGCTACATCTGAAACGCTAAAATGTTTCGGCCGAAGCCTTCCTCATAGCAATGAGGAAGGCTTCGACCAAAACATGTTAGCGTTTCAGATGTAGCACTGCTGTACGTGCCAAATAAAGATTCAACAGAAGAAGTATTTGAGTAGCCGCCATTTTTTCTTCCAAGTTGCTGTATGTGGGACACAACAAGCCTGAGCACCGATACTCAGCCCATTATCCTGTAAGCATGCGGTAGAGCTTGGGTGAGTCCTTGTCTATATGATTGTAAAGGTGCATTTTTTTAAAAATAACAAACATGTCATACTTACCTGCTTTGTGCAAGGGTTTTGCACAGAGCAGCCCCGATCTTCCTTTTCTGGGGTCCCCCGGCAGTGCTCCTGGCTCTTCCTCCTCATCAAGTGCCCCCACGGAGAGCCGATTTCCATGGGAAAACTCGTACGGGCGCGCTCCTGAGTCCTGCTGCTGCGTCCATTGACACAGACAGCAGGACTCGGCCCCCCCCCCCCCAGCTCCCGTGTCACTGGATTTGATTGACAGCAGCGGGAGCCAATGGCTGCTGCCGCTATCAATCTATCCAATGAGAACCCAGTGGCTATGCACCGGGCCTTCACTGGGACATCACTGCCCATGTGCCGTGACGTCAGCGGCTGCATTTCAAGTGGAATATCTCCTAATATCTCCTAAACCGTACAGGTTTAGGAGATATTCATTGTACCTACAGGTAAGCCTTATTATAGGCTTACCTGTAGGTAATAATCACTTTTGGGGGTAGACAACCGCTTTAATACATAGAATGCATTAAGGTGAAAAACCATGAAGGTTTACAATTCCTTTAAGTCATGGTGCTGCATGAAAGTGGACCAGTGTTTTGATATCAGAATATATTTTAATGGGATACCAGATTCTGATTTTAATGCCGGTGGCTAGCAAAGTTGTCTGCAGGGGTCTAAATGCCCATTTCCAACTAAAACATATTTTTTTGGTTATGTTAGGGTGGGGAAGGGTTATAACCTCTATTGGGATTTCATGTTGTCGATGTCTCTGTTGGGGAGATTTCTCCCCACTTCCGGTTCTGATCACCACTCAGAAAATGAGAAACCTTCCCCAAAAAGAACACAGATAGCAATAAAAAAGTGATAGAGGATTTTGTCCTTCTAGATTCCATCTTAGAAGAGTATTTTATTACATTATGTGCCCCTGATGGTGAGATTGTGTTAATCCCATCTCTCTGGCTATGAAGAAAGTGAGGAAAAATCTTCCAGATGGCTACAAAAGCAGCAAACAACCTAAGAGAGGTTCTAACACTTCCTAGCTTTGTTCAAAACTATATAAAGATGTTTTGGTTACAGTATGGTTTTGATCTCTTTACCTGTGAAGTTACGTTAAAAGGAGATAATGTTCACTTAGATGTGCATGCATCTCCCAGTCTCTATCAAGGTTGAGCAATAAGAAATCACATGTAGAGTGATACTGGAGATGCTTGCTCTTCACACAGCCGTGGAACCTCTAGCCCTTAGCTGTTCTCTCTTCCCTGTCTCTGTGGAGTACTTTTTGTGAAACTAGGGGTCCCTTGTGTCCCTTGGCCTGAAGAACAGCCACAAAAAGGTATTTAAACCTGCATTCTTCAAGGTTGTGTAACATATTTCCTTTGCATTTGTCATTTTGTTACTTGCCTTTTATTATCTATTTCTTTTCCACTACAGCGTGTCCTCCCATCACCATATAAATTTCAAATTTTGCTGGTTGATCTCTCTATGCAGGGTACTTGTTATATGTGCAGTAATGACTACTGATTTCAGTAGCCATCTTCTTAATACCTCATCAGAGCATCTAAACCCCTTCTATTGTCTCAAAATGTTGTACTCTGCTGAGGATGTCCTTCCATTGATTTGTGATAAGGCACTATACATCAGGCTGGGGTTAATGACATGCTGTCTGTATAAACCAGTCCTTCTCAACAGGGATCCATGAAATCCTAGGGTTCCTCCAGGGGTTTCTAGGGGTTCTTTGCACAATAGTCAATTTCTGCCTCTCAGATAAATGAACACTGACACCAATGAGCATTTTCCTATAGACTATCACACTAATGTACCAAGAGTTGTAGGTACAGTATAGTAATTACAAGCACAGGTTACCTGCGATCAAAAGGTTATTTCAAAGATTCCTCCATGTTGAAAAGGTTGAGAAAGGTAGATATTGACATAATATAAGCAAATGGCTTGTGGCCAGGGGTCTGTCTCATGTTATAGCAACAACTGCTTAAAGAAGAACTGCAGTCTGCTCACATAATTTGTAATAAAAACATCTTTGCCATTCTGAAGCTTCCCTCCCACCACTTGGCATAATGTTTTATATATACTGTGTACTTGCCAAATATGCTGCAGAAATCTCCCTCCACTGAGTGTGGTTGCAATCATTTTAACTGTGGGCAGCTGAAGCTGCTGCCTGTTAACTTCCTGGATTTACCTAGACACACCTCCAGCCCTGCAGCTCTCATTGGCCCTCATGACTCAGCCCCCCTCTCTTCATGGCAAACTCTCACAAGTAAGTGAGAGAGAGCCATGCATGATGTCAAAGGCATTTTTCCAGCCAAGAAACAGTAAGTGGGCTGTATAAGGTATTTACCGGCAGTAAAAAAATGTTTTACTATCCGAAGTTAAAACAACAAGGGCAGAAGATTTAATAGATGGAAAGATGAAAAATGACTGAAGTACAATCACAAGGCATTATAGGAAAGAATGTGCAAGCAGCAGCAATGAGGTTCAGTAGCCTTGTCCTCCCAGAGCAGTGGTCTCCAAACTGTGGCAGGGGGGGCAGATGTGGCCCTTTGCTTGCCTTTATGCAGCCCTTGGGGCAGTATTCATCCCACTGATTCGAGACACTCTTCTACCCACTAATACCAACAATGGGGCATAATTCCTGCCACTGACATTAACAATGGGGCATAATTCCTGCCACTGACATCAACAATGGGGAACTATTCCTCCCCCTAATATGAAAGATGGGATACTGTTTATTCCCACTGGTGCTAGAAAAAAAATCCCTATTCACGCTGGCCACAGTCCGCCCCCCTAAAGTCTGAAGGACATTAAACTGGCCCTTTGTTTACAAAGTTTGGAGACCCCTGTCCTAGAGGATAGTTTTGGGACTATAACATGAGTTCCATGCTTCTAATAGCAGATGTTAACCATTTTTATTTCTTTGTACATGGCTATGACTGTCTCTGCTCCTGCAAACACTGTAATGCAATTTTTGAAATAGTACATGGGATGTTGGCAAGCTCATTTCTGACCATTATGATGATCTATATCACCCATTCTCAACCAGGATTCAGTGGAACCCTAGGGTACCTTCAGAGATTGCTAAGGTTTCCTTGAGCTGTTGAGGCTGATTAACCTCACATCTCATGGTGCCTGCATAGTTCTATGGCCAATGCCACTTGGCAAAGCCAGCTGCAGGACACCAGTAATTTTTAGCTGTCTATAAGGGTGACCTTCTGGCCAGCACTGAAGGGGGGCATTCTTATCACTGGCAACCAATGTAAGGAGTGTTTTCCCTACTGACTTTCAATTAATTGATTTTAACAGGGGTTCGCAAAGACCTAAAACTATTTCAAGGATTTCTTAAGGTAAGCATTTTTAGAAGGGCTGCGCTAAATGTTCACCTTCCACCATTTCACCTTTCTGAGATGTTCACATCGCTTGTGAACAGGCCACATTTTCCAGAATGATTGCATTATACATTGGTATGTCAGCAATTAACAAGTTGATCTAGATAATCTAGTTGAACTTGTGGAAGTCTTTATTTATGGTCTGTTATTCCACACATGAAGATCCAACCCTAGCTGCTAAGATTGCCCAAAACTCTACATGGGAAATCAAAGTATCCCAAATGGTACTTCCTCTTTTGTGTATGCAGTGATCATACCCTGATGTACTGAATATCCCCTTTTCAACTTTTCCCCTGCTTTTCTGAACTATATTATAAATATTGTATGGCTTGCACTGTTTTACAGCTGGAATACACAGCAAGACTCGATTTTCTGTGGCGGGTTCAGGCCAAAGAAGAAATCAGCGAAATGACGGAACTGAGGGAGCACAATGAAAACATGCTCAGAAACATTCTCCCAAGTCATGTGGCTCGCCACTTCTTGGAGAAGGACAGAGATAACGAGGTACGGCCTTCCGCAATGATAACCCTAGCCTGTCACTGACAATTCATTATTACTGGGGGAGGGCTTTGCTGAGTACCTGAAAAACTCCAGTTAGAGCAATTGCATTCTATAAAAGTCAAATATGTCCCTTGCTGATCTTTTTAAAATCCTTCAAATCAAAACCAGTTATGGATGTATGGTCTATGTCTATAACAATGTCCTTGTGTGAGCAGATCCTCCTCCATTTCAGTATGTGACTGCTGAGGAAGGAAATTGTCTCTATTGACGTTGGTAATATTTAAAATAATTTAAGCCATAGCTGTTGGTAGGTTGGGTGTCATGAGTTCTCTAAACTGAACTGCATGTCCCTGACTTGTGCGTTTTTATAACTCATGGTGAGCAGCGAATTGCAGTTTCTGCAATCTCCATATATCAGAAGACCTACATTTCATAATTTGCTTGGGTACAAACATTAAAAAAGGATACACTCAAAAGTTGCTGTGACTTCAGTGCTTACTAATCCAATGGAAATGACATTCCTTCAAAGAGTTTATTGGCTCTGCCTGGATGGCTCACATGCAACAACGGCTACCCTCCAATGGGTACCAAGAAACATCACCCAGCAAAACTAGGAGTGCCAGACCCTGAAGGAGTTCAATGCAGCTTTAGGCCTCATACACACGGATGCTTTTTACCGCCGCGTTTTTTGTAGCTCTCCATGTTATTCAATGGCCCCATATAAACGCTGATGTTTTTGAGCTGTAGATGGCGTCGGCGCTCTTAAGCTGTAAATCCCGCACGTTCCGAGGCTGTAGCGTTATGGCGTTTTTGACGCTGAGCCGGCAAAACGCTCATTAACACACATTAACACCGTCGCGGCGTTAACCGGCGTATTTAGCGCTGGCGTTTTCAGGTTAAAAAATAGCAGAGGAATGTTTTTTTTTAAACAAAACGCCTATTGACACCGACACGCATTAATGCAAAACGCAGACGAAATCACGTTTTTCACGCCGATTTTTGCCTGACGTCCGCCCCGACGTTTTGCTATTACGCCTGCTTGTATAAGGCCTTAAAGTGACATTAAACACACACTGTTTAATTTACATTGTCCTCTCTATTTCTGTATGTGGATGATGGCACTGTAATTATTTTAATTTAAAAAAGAAAACATCTAAGTACCTTTTTTCTAATTGATATACAGCTGTCACATGGCCCAGATCTTTCCCAGCCTGTCTGCAGGGAAGCACAAGCAGGAGGAGCTTCTAGTCCTCTGCTGCTGGTCATGTGTTCAAAAAAAAAAAGTCTTTGGAATACGAAATAAAACTAAATAATTAATATCAATAAACCGTTTTAAATTGGCATATAGATATATATTTAAAATCCAATTTTTATTATTTTTGGGCAATAACATGGTTTGGGCAGATTTCTGTGTTTTAGAATAAGAGGCTGGAGAAGCCTACATCAATCTACATGCAATACCCTGCCCCCATTGTGTTTAGCTGGTTAGTGGGCATGGAGGATGAGGGAGGGAGTGGGCTGTCATTTACCACTGTGTATACACCCACATGTGGGACTCTATAGTCACCATGGCTGCTCAGATGTGATAGGAAGGAAATACTCAGCATAGAAACTCACTGAACACAGAGCATGTGCAGAGCTGCCAACACTGCTCTACAAAAATCCCTATCTGAATTGGGGACATGGACAGAAGGGGGAGATAGAGAGCAGCAGGATCAAACAGGATTTTTGCAGAATACAGAGAACGAATTTCATAGTGACTGTGTATGAACAGCATCTAATACAATGTTTATTGATATATTTTTTTTATGATGTGGGTTTAGTAACACTTTAATGATTCACAAAACAGCCTACACTTTTTAAGGCAAAACATGCTCTCCTTCATCGGGGCTCAGAAATGTCAGCAAGAGCTCATATTATACCAGTAAACAGCTGTAAAAATATAGTATCATTTGCATATTATTCTGCTGGGAATATCAAGAAATCATGCCGACAAAATACACTTGGGCAGCAAGGAATCAGCAGCATACTTAAAGATGCCTAAGGCATTGCCAAGCTAAGTTCTCAATAGACTTTTACAGTCCTTGGCTTTCCTGCATTTTTTTTTGATGCCTCCACCTGTCTTCTAGATTCCATTGATTTTCTGTTACCTGCTGTGTTATGACTCTGCCTGAAAAACCCTGGGACCTGCCTAAAACTTACACAATAGTGTGTGTGTATATACATATAATATATATATATATATATATATATATATATATTGATATAATTTTTAATTACATGTAAAATGCAAACAGCATAATAAATATTAAAAAAATATAAACAAAATAAGCCATAACCTAAAAGACACGTAAATAAAGCTGTAGCTGTGTGCAAACATATGCTATCATTCTATTGCATGTAACCATAGCCAAGACCGCCATTTAGCAAAGAGCCATTACTATATAGAAATGTATGATCGGGTGATGCAATTATTGAAGCAACGTCCGGATATTTATATAAGAAGCACAGATACTGTACTTAATTAACATGGCACCATACTGATTACTATGATTATTGATGATTCAGGCTTAATACGTGCCGTATATTTATATAAATACAGAATATCGCAGATGTACCCGTGTTCCCTCTTTTCAAATTTCTGTAACATGGGCTGTGCAGAATCCCTTATTCTCATAAGTGATTGGCTAGATTGACCTTTACACTCCACCACAATGAGCTCTACAGGAGACACAGCTTAACCACAACAGTACCTGGCACGAAAACCCCCTTCCTGTCCAGGCCATTTTTCAGCTTTCAGCGCTATCACACTTTGAATGACAATTACTCAGTCATGCAACGCTGTACCCATATGAAATTTGCGTCCTTTTTTTCACACAAATAGAGCTTTCTTTTGGTGGTATTTAATCACTAGGAGGGGGTTTATTTGTTGTGCTATAAATAAAAAAAGATTGAAATTTTTTTGAAAAAATGCCTTTTTCTTTGTTTCAGTCATAAAATTTTGCAAATTAGTAATTTTTCTTTGTAAATTTTGGCCAAAATTTATACTGCTACCTATCTTTGGTAAAAATAACCAGGTTTTTCCCCAGTAAACCCCCCATTAAAATGAAAGGACCGAACAATCCCAGAGTTCTTTACTCTATCCGACAGTCATATAGTCCACACTAGTCTAGACTAGTTAAAAGTTACCAACCGTGGTATCGAACATCTGAGATATTGAAAGTGTTCCTGGTTTATTATATGTTAATAAACCCAATAAAAATGGTTTCTATCCATCGTCATATTTAAAACCGGTTTTAAATGTTTCTTTTTAATGATTAAACGTTTTAAAATACTGACTTTGTTTCTTT
>BLSH010281555.1:362855-373616 GCA_018402905.1 Glandirana rugosa | reverse complement strand
CCTCGACGTCCTTATAGACGGTTCATGACCGACACACCGTGTATACTGTCGTTAGAGGGCATAAGAAGTATACAGACCCGATACCCCATCTCACCGTTCTGCCTTCGGAAAAGAATGCTTCTTTTTGTAGGTTCGGACCGATTTAAAACGTTTTCGTGTAGACTTCAGAGGGTTTTCGTACACCCTTTTACACAATACCAGACTACTTTGGTTCCAACTTGAAAAACCGGTCTTAAGGTTTTCTATACAAACCGCGTTTTTGTTGTGAAGAAAAACAGCCCCAAAGCATGATGCTGCCACCACCATGCTTCACTGTGGGTATGGTGTTCTTTTGGTGATGTGCAGTGTTGTTTTTGCGCCAAACATATCTTTTGGAATTCTGGCCAAAAAGTTCAACCTTGGTTTCATCAGACCATAACACATTTTCCCACATGCTTTTGGGAGACTTCAGATGTGCTTTTGCAAAATTTAGCCAGGCTTGGATGTTTTTCTTCGTAAGAAAAGGCTTCCGTCTTGCCACTCTACCCCATAGCCCAGACATATGAAGAATACGGGAGATTGCTGTCATATGTGCCACACAGCCAGTACTTGGCAGATATTCCTGCAGCTCCTATAGAGCCCTTTCACACTGGGAAATTTCATCTATGCATTAAGATAAAAAACCTTCTGTGTGTAGCAGCCTCCCCAGCACCCCCTAATTACTTACCTGAGCCCCTTCTCTCTCCAGCGATGTCCACAAATGTCTAAGCCATCCAGGACACTCCTCCTGATTGGCTTAGACACAGCACCGGCGCCATTGGCTTTCAATCAAAGTCAGTCAGCCAATCAAGGGAGAGAGGGGCTCCATGTCTGAATGGATACACGGAGCTCTGACTCGGCTCGGGTGCCCCCATAGGAAGCTGCTGGCTGAGGTGGCACTCAATAGGAGGGAGGGGCCAGGAGCAGCAAAGAAGGACCCGAGCAGAGGAAGATCCGGGCTGCTCTGTGCAAATCCAGCTGCACAGAGGAGGTAAGAATAACATGTTTGTTATTTTTTTTTTTATATAAAAATGAGACTTTATAATCACTTTAAATGATGCCAGGTGTATACTAACTAGTATTTAATATGAGTTTGAATTGAATGTGATTGCTTAATTCTGAACGCAGCTACATCCCTAGTTATAAGAGGGTGTGCACACTTATGCAACCACATTATTTTAATTTTTTTATTTTTACCCCCGCCCCCAAAAGATTTCAGTTTGTTTTTCAACTGAGTTGTACAGTTTATAGGTGGAAAAAGTTCTGAAATGATTTATCTTTGTCTCGTTATTTTACATCCAGCAAACCTGACATTTTAACAAAGGTGTGTAGACTTTTTATATCCACTGTACATGAAGCCTTAGGGAGAGTGAGTTAAATCTCTCCCAAGTAAAGCCTACACACGGCTGAATGACGGGTGGCATAGGCCAGTTCAGTAGTACGGCAGCTGGAAGGGTCATGACTCAAAGAGGTCTGCTGACCGGTTCCCGATCAGCCAATGGCTGAGAGCGCTGATCAGAGTGTTCTGGCAGGGGCGGGGGGCACCCCCCTGTCAGGACACAGTGAAACAGCAGGGGAGAGTGCTGTACTAACATCAGATGGTTAGTACAGTGGCTCCGGCCTGAGCTGTCAGTCTTTTAAGAAAGAAAAAAAATAGTGTGTACGAGGCATAAGAGTAAACCATTCTTTAAAAATCAGACAATGTGATTTTCTGGATGTTTTTCCTCATTCTGCCTCTCATAGTTGAAGTGTCCCTATGATGAAAATGACAGACCTCTCTAATCCTTTGAAGTGGGAGAACTTGCACAATTGGTGGCTGACTAAATACTTTTTTGCCCCACTGTAAACTGCAAATACCTTTATGTCTGGGCAGTGCTGATTGGGCCTGTGCTGATCACATGCACCCCCCCCACCAAAAAAAAAAAAAACTTTTTAGCAATACTCATCAAACTGAGCATTTGCAGAGTGTCCCCAAGGCTCTGTTCCACTTTTCTTTTTTTTTTTTGGTTTCTTGGCTCGCCTACTAGAGGGGTGGCTTTGTATTACTCCATATGCACAGTCTTCCTTCGCCCCTGAGACTTGCCCTTCTTGGGGCAGCTTTCTTCCAGTGTACCATTTAACATATTTATGAAGATTGTAAAACAGATTATATTTTGCTTGATTGATCTTTGCCTTTTCAAGTGTACTTTACTGTTCATAAATTTTTGCCCATTGTGTGAAAAATCCAACTGTTATACTTGATAAAAAAACTTTAATAAAAAATATTGAAAGAGAAAAAATTAATTTATTAACCACTTAACGGCCACCCTATAGCAGTTTTACTGCTACAGATGGCTGCTATGCACTGGATAAAGTACGCACTTCCTTGTAGCAGGTTATGCACAGTGGGTTCCCATCAGCAGGTACCGCAGGCTCAGTGCTTGCCGGCACCAGCTGATCGTTAGTTACAGAGGCAGAATGGCAGTCTGCCTATGTAAACAAGGCAGATTGCCATTCTCAGTAGGGAAGGCATGGATTCTGTGTTCCTGTAAAGCAAGGTCAAGGATCCATGTCTTTCCTTAGTAAAAGCACCTCCCCCACAGTACACAAACACTGGATAGGAACACAGTTAACCCTTTGATCACCTCTGATGTGCCAGTGTCATTAGTACAGTGACAGTGCATATTTTTAGCACTGATCACTGTATTAGTGTCACTGGTTCCCAAAAAAGTGTCAAAAGTGTCAGATTTGTCCCCTGCAATATCGCAGTCACGCTAGAAGTCGCCGATCACCGCCATTACAAGTAAAAATAAAAATTCCATAAAAATATCCCATAGTTTGTAGATGCTATAACTTTTGCACAAACCAATCAATGTACGCTTATTGTGATTTTTTTTTTACCAAAAACATGTAGCAGAATACACATTGGCCTGAATTTATGAAGAAATTAGATTTTTTTTTTACATTTTTTTTATTGTATATGTTTTATAGCAGAAAGTAAAAAATATTGCATTTTTTTTTTTAATTGTTGGTCTTTTTAGTCTATAGTGCAAAATTTTAAAAATGTAGAGGTAATAAAGTACTACCAAAAGAAAGCTCCATTTGTAGAAAAAAAAGGACATACATTTAATTTGGGTACAGTGTCGCACGACCGTGCAATAGTCAGTTAGACCCCATGCACACAAGACATTTTTTGACTGTTTTACAGCAACTGTTTTTAGCTACAGACGTTTTTTTCTACAGTCAGTAAACTCTCCATCATGTTAACCTATGTGTTCATGCACACATAGGCTGTTATCAACTGTTTTTAGCAATGACGTTTTTGAGCTGTAAAAAAAACCCAAGACCAGAGGGTTCTGAGAGACGTTTTTCAGCTGTAAAAACGTTCAAACGCTCAAAAACGTGGCAAAACGTCGATCCCCAACGTTTCTGGTCATATTAGATCAATTGAACCCTTTAAAAAAACTGAAAAAAAACGTGAAAAAATGCCAGTAATATAACGCAGGTAAAAGCAGAAAAAATTACTGATAAGCTGCTGAAGTTTTTTGGACTTTTTTTTTAACGTCCTGTGTGCATGAAGTCTTAGAGGCGTTTATTTCAACTGCCCCTGAACTCAAATAATGTTATCTTATGTGTACACAGGCTCATTTACAGTCGTTTTTAGGCAGTTGCTTTTAGAGGCTGTTCTTTGAACGCCCAAAAATGGGTTCAGACGCCAAATTTACCCGTGTTTCAGACGCCGAACGCGGCAAAACGCCACTAAACGTGCCTTTTTTTTTTTAAATATATATTTTTAAAAACGCTCCTAGAAGCGAACGCGGCATGCAAAATGTAACAAGAGGGACGTTTTAGATGCCGGTTTCTAGCTGTCAAGATAAAACGTTCAGGGGAGGTTGAAAAGCGTCTCGTGTGCATGGAGCCTTAAAGAAACGCAGTGCCGTATCGCAAAAAATGGCCTGGTCATGAAGGAGGGTAAATCTTCCGGAGCTGAAGTGGTTGGAATCACTTTTTTTTAAAAATATATTTTACATTACATTTAATAAGAATACATAATAATAATTTAAAAAAAAAAATAATCCAAAAAGGGCATTAGTATTTTGGAATTATGTAGGTGCAACCCTCAGTAGATCCACCATGGTGCTTTGCAACCTTACTTTATTTAGTTCAGCCCTGTGTTTCTTTTAAATTTGACATCCTTGCCTTAAGGGCTGAAAGAGAGAGTCCAATGTATTAGTCTGACACATGGTATGTTATGAGCTGAATGTTGCAGTACGCCTGTGGCTTTGATTTACACCTCTGACTACAAGCGCTGTGTTTGTGTTCTTCTGTTTCAGGAGCTCTACTCTCAGTCCTACGATGCTGTAGGCGTTATGTTCGCTTCCATCCCTGGATTCGCTGATTTTTACTCCCAAACAGAAATGAATAATCAAGGCGTGGAATGCCTGCGCTTACTCAACGAGATCATTGCTGATTTTGATGAGGTAAATGTCACTGTCGGAAAAGGCAGATGGAAGGTCTCGGGAGTTCAGATGATGAAACGTGCCAACCACCCAAAAATATTGTTCTTTTGTCACTCGACTCTCGGTATTATTTCATAATCACATGATTTGCAATAACAATGGCTAATAACACTGGTCTACAAGGAGAAAGCCTCGGAAATGAAAGTAGCTTAAAGCGGAGTTCCACCCAGAATTTTTTTTTTTTACATCATTCAAGTCCTTTGCCTATATAGACTTACCTTTGAAGGAAAAACATTTTTTATACTCACCCTAAGTCACTTGTTGTTAGGTGGTCCCTGTAATCTGCCACTTTTAGGTCCTAGGCTCTTCTCTTCACTTCCTGCTTCACCTGGCCTCCTGGGAGATGTGACTCATCATTTCCCAGGAGTCAGTGAGCTTCCCTGTACTGTAAAATCATGTTATTTCCAGACAGGAGACCGAGATCGAGGAGTGCATGATGGTTACCCACCATGCACTTCTTTCAGGAAGAGATGCCAGAAGACCCAGGATGGGTTTAAGATGCCCTCACCTAAAATGGAAAAGTACAGCAGTGAGAGAAACAAAATTGTGAGTAACAAATACATGGAATTACTAGGCGGTTTGAAAGTAAGGAAACAAAAGGTTACATCTATTTAGTATTAAAAGAGTGGATGGCAAAAAAAAATTAAAAATTCTGGGTTGAACTCCGCTTTAAATTTTACCAGAATTAGGACACTAATAAAGGAAGATGAAGTCCTGCTTCAGGTCAAAACTGCATCAAAATCATTTAAAATTACGAGTGGAATGTGAAATTATGCCCCATAAATTTTCTGCAAAATGTGATATAGCAATGAGAATGGCACCACACCAATCATCATAAATGTATGTATTTATTGATACCAATCACATCATTTTCCATTCATTTATTGTTTTTTCATGTAACATTTTAATGCTCCCTCCACACCATTGGGACTGCGAAAGGCATGGACTTTTTCGTCTTGTTTAGCCAATGATGCAGATAAGTTGCAACAATAATGAAGGGCCCAGCTCTTGTCCTGATCCCCTATTTTGCACCCAAAATATAGGTGGTATGCCTTTTTTTACCACTGCTGTCATACTGCACTTTTGAGACTTAAATGTAACCTTTCCACAAATGTAGCAGAAGTGTTGTTTGCACAGTTTGGAGGCATCTTGGCTCCTGAGCAGTGGCGGCCCGTCCATAAGGGGCACAGGGGCACCGCCCCCTCCATAAACAATGCGCCCCTAATCCCCATATACAAGGCGCCACACGCATGGATTCCAAAGGGTTTTTTGTTTTCTTTGAAGCACATGATTAGAGCCTGAGGCTCTAATTGGCTTCACAAAAGGGTGGACTCGGGGCACAGAGCACTGTGCCTTGAGTTCACCCACTTGTATGACAATAGCGAATTAATATTCTCTATTGTCTTCCTGATTCTCCTTCGGGCCAATCAGGAAGCAGCTCCTGAGATCCGATTGGCCAGGGAGTCTCAGGACCCACTTCCTGTTTGGCTGGGAGGAGAAACCCCGGCCACTTCTTGTTCCACCTGGAGGAGTAAGCCCCAGCTCTTCCCTCGCTGCATCTAGGCTCCCGGATTGGCTCCCTTCTGTCTCCTCACAGTAAGGCCTCCTATTGCGGCCTTCTGACTGTCTCCCCTTGGGGAATGGGGGGCATCGCGGCCTCCTGTCTCCCTGGGGGGGGGGTTGGGATCCTGGCCTCATGACTATCTCTGCGCGGGGGGTGTATTGGTGTTGATGGCAGCGGTGCGAGTCGGGGTGAGGTTTGTTTGCCCCCCCCCAAAAAAAAACACTGCTTCTGATGGAAAATATCACACAACTGTTCCTTGGAGATGTTAGGCAATGATACTTTCACAAGCCATCAGATGTAATTGTATGATGCGTAGATCTGACCAAATGTTCCTTACAATAAAAGTACAATCAATTACAGTTAGGTAATCTTTAGTCTCAAAGTGAAGATAAATTTAATCACTTGCATGTGGTACCATTTTCATTGTTCTACCGTACTGTGCTGAGAAGTTACGAGGCATCGGGATCATCAGACACCTCCCTCCCTTGTAGGCAAATATACTTACCTGTGTATAAATCTTTATTGTGAGATATCTTTAGCCAATCAGCACCTTTATCCCGTTTTCTAATTCATTGAATCAAAATATGTAGAATTAGCACATTTTATCTTGGAGGTCTATAATTTCCCAAAATTTATACACCAGTGTATTCAGGTCCAGATTTCCATTTGTGGAATTTGTAGGCACTCAACTTTTGGCACCCAAAGTAACCACCCTGTGCTACGATCAACTTACACAGAATGTTATCTTAGGCTCCATTCACACCAGTGCATTTTTTGATGCATTTTGCAATTTGCAGAAATGCAGGGAATTTTTTTCTACCATGGTTTCCTATGGAAGATGTTCACATCAATGCTTTTTTGTGCTTCTGCATTTTTGGAAAGGGGCGGGGACTTTTCTTCATGCAAAAAGCAGCGTTTGGCGTGTAATAGACTTCAATGGGCATGCAAGAAAACCGCAAGTGCTGCGCTTTTACCGCGATTTGCGTTTTGTGTTTTAAACCTGCCTAGCAACAACATTTCCCCCCCCAAAAAAAAAAAATTATAAAAAAAATTAAATACAAAAAAACGCAAAACGCAAATCATGGCAAAAAACGCTGAAAGCACAGCAAAAAACAGTGAAAAAACGCTGAAAAGCAAAATGCATTGATGTGAATGGAGCCTTGCTGATTGGTCCATTTTCAATAGTGGTGTCAGACAGCTAGCAGCTTCACACAATGTCAGCTGCTAGATGTCAAAGGGGACATATGCACATTGTTGCCTTTACACCTGGGGCATTATTAACCACCTTCAGTCCAAGCCTTTTCTGCCACTTTATGTTCACATTCAACAATCAGGTTTTTTTTTTTGCTAGAATATTACTTAGAACCCCAAAACATTATACATTTTTAAAAGCAGAAGCCAAAAAGAATAAATAGATGGGTTTTGCAATTTTTTTTATGTCACACGGTATTTGCTCAGCAGTTTTTCAAATGCATTTGGGAATAAATACACTTTTTTGAATTTCAATGCACAAAAACCACAATACATAACCCAATTTTTTGTGGAATATAAAAGATGATGTTACGCCGAGTAAATAGAGACCAAATATGCCACACGTTAAAATTGCAGCGGCGACAAACAACGTACATGTTACTATCCTTAGGCAACTCGTTAAAAGCCTTTACAGGTTACCACTTTAAATTAAGGGTCAGTTCACACCACATGTGGTCCAGTGCGTTTTTGTTATGCATCAAAAACGCATGAAAAGTAGGTTATATGGTTTTCAATGGTATAGTTCACACCAATGCGGTCGATTTCAGTGCGTCCAGTTCCAGAAAAAAAGCGGAACATGCTGCATTTTTTCTGCACTGAACAGTACTGGACCGCGGTAAAACATATCAAAAATGCACCAGAATGCTCCTAAACACGCCAACAATGCACTGGAATACACATGTCCTTATTTAAGGTGAATAGAAAAAGAAGGGGGAAAAATGCACCGGAACGCATTTTGGACTGCATTTCTATGGTGTGAACTGGCCCTTACAGAGGTCTGGTGCTAGAATTACTGCCCGTGATGTAACGTTCACGGTGATACCTTACATGTGTGAGACGATCGCTGTTGCAGGACCAACACACGCGTTCGCTTTTGCATGATAGCATGGAAGGACGAGGGCACTTTAATTTTTTGTTATTGCTTATTTTTATTTATTTTTTTACACTGTTGCTTTGGTTTTTTTTTTTACTTTTATTGCTTCCCAGATCCCAGATCCCTCTTCTGCCCTCAAAAGCATTCAAAACACCAAGATTGGTTTTTTGAATGCTTTAGATCAGGGGTGTCAAACTCCATTTCATTGAGGGCCGTATTAGCAGTATGGTTGCCCTAAAAGGGCCGGTTGTATCTGGGGTGCGATACGTAAAAAGTGCTGGGTTCAAGAGTACGTTATGTGCAGAGTGCAGAACCGAGGTCTATGCTGTGTACTGAGTGCAGAGTTTAGGAGTGCGTTACATACAAAGTTCAGGGGTGCGCTATGCACAGTGTGAAACACCAACCCCCTCCCCGAAACATCTTTGCATCTCTCTCTTCCCTTGCCTGGCTCTAGTACCTCCCTCTTTTGGAGGCTTTGCCTCACCTTGCAGGGAGTGCAAGTGAAGGGTGAAATTTGGAGGCGGCAGAATGAAGTTCTGCCACATTCCAGCTGCAAAACTGGATGCGAGGGCCACATGACAAGGCCTGGAGGGCCGCATTCGGCCCGCGGGCCTTGTGTTTGACATATGTGCTTTAGATTTTTAAAAAATGGAGCCAATTATTTCTGAATAAACCGAAAGCGATGTCATGTCATCAAAGTATATAAAATAAGGTGAATTATTAAATAAGTTCAGTGATCACAATAGATTCGCAGTAGTGCATACATATACAAAAAAGAGAGACTATGCAGGTGCAGTTCATAAATAAGAACTCATGTGTGAAAAAAATGTCCTTCTAAATCAAATAATGCAAAAAAATGTGTAAAGAGTCCATCACCGAAGGATGAGGTATATAACTGTTCATCCGTGCATAAAGTGTGTAAATCACCAATCCACCACCTTCGTGTGTTTAACATCCTAATGGAATGAGGCTCACCAGATGTTAATCAAATAAGGGCATCTGGTGAGCCTCATTCCATTAGGGTGTTAACCATATATGCATAGTCTCTCTTTTTTGTATATGTATGCACTTTATGCACTACTGTGAATTTATTGTGATCACTGAACTTATTTAATGATTCACCTTATTTTATATACATTTTTGATATTGAAGTAGCTGCACTTTCTTCACTTAATTTTTTTATAGTGCCGTTTCTTTTGAGATTTGATGTAATTTCATCGCTTCTAGTTTTTCTATTATGAACAGCTGATCAAAGCTGATGCCAGTCAGCCGGCTGGTCGCTCAGATCTCCTGGTGGGACGGGAGAGCCCGAGCAAGCCACGGAAGGCAGCGGGGGAGGGGGGATGCCCCCTCCTGCTGCTTGTAATAGCAATCAAGACCTACTAGAACAGCTGAACTTTATTTGGGGTTAATCAGAGGTACTTTAAATGGTGGCAGGTGTGTACTGACTCCTATTTAACATGAGTTTGAATACGATTGCTGAAAACAGCTACATCCCCAGTTATAAGAGGGTGTGCACACTTATGCAACCATATTAATTTCGTTTTTATTTTCTATCCCCCACCCTAAAACATTTCAATTTGTTTTTCAACTGACTTTCAGTTTAAATTAGCTATATTTAGGAAAGGCGAATCAAAAGGTGTACCAAGTCTTACAGTTTGTTTTCTGTAGAAAGCAGCCATGACCTGAGTGAAAAGCCTGTCCCTGCCAGCATGCTGCAAAGAAGGACCCTTGCTGTCTGTGTGGAAGCAGTGGTCTCTCTGCAGTAGTCCTACATTCTACTTGCTGTATCAAAGCTAAAGGTCTTCAGTCAGCAGGCAGACATCTGCTTCTACCCAGAGAGCAAGATTTTTTTCTCTACAGTATCCACAAAGGTGATTGCAGGCTTAAATTTATTGGAGTGGCATTGGAGAGTGTCCATAGCATGATGCCCTTTTATGTCAATTTATACAACATGTGATCAGCTGTGTCCAATCACATCTGATCACAATGTAAACACACTTGCCGGTTATCGGCATTCCGTTTCTCACGCACTGTCACAGCTGCACAACCTGGTCCAGGACATGAGCCTGCCTTTGTTCCAAGTCAGAGTTCTGCATTCATTATTATTATTATTATTACTACTGTTTATATAGTGATGCCAATTTACATACTGTACATTCATATCAGACTCTACCCTCAAAGAACTTACGATCTAAGATCCTTATCTCACACACATGCTTGGGCAATTTAGACAGTTGTCAATTAATTTACCAGCATGTCTTGTCTGGAGTGTGGGAGGAAACCTACACAAGCACAGTAAAAACATGCAAACGCCACGCAGGTAGTTTCCTAGCCAGGATTTGAACCAAGGACCCCAGTGCTGCACCTTCTATCCAGAGAATTTGCCCCCAGTACTGTCTTTTGGCCACTAAATGTCCTCAGTTTGATGGCCAGCATCTTTCAACCCAGGGGCGGGCGGATAGGGGTCGCAGGAGTCGCCATGGCGACCGGGCCCCATGCTGGGGGGGCCCATAAGTGCCCCCTGTATGCCTAGATTAGGTGAGGGGATGAGG
>BLSH010281555.1:335082-358845 GCA_018402905.1 Glandirana rugosa | reverse complement strand
GTAACATGTTTGACGCCTCTCATTTTGAGTGTTTTCGTAGAAGAACTTTCGGGCACACTGTAAAAGTTCTGTAATACCAAATAAACGATTCACGACGTTTTAACGTAATCGCCTCTTCACGGAGAACACTCCCTTACTGTAGTAAAGCGGATAAACATTCGTGAGACGAGTCTTTTACCGTCGGTGAGTCCTCTTCTATTACGTTGTTAACCGGTAGACCAAAAGTACCTATGCTGGTTCTGTATTACAAAAACAAGGGACTTGAGTCGAACCGGACACGTTGATTTTACTTTGACAGTCAGTTAAATTTGAAAACTTACTGACAGTTTCATTTTAGTTGCACAGGCCAAGCTGAGTTCAGGGAACAAAAACATTATGTCTTGGTCGTATCCATGAAAACCAGATGGCCAATTGTTGCATTATCTTCTCCTGAGTGGCTGCCATTTTCTGAGCAGAGTGCTTACAAATAGGCGAAATGATGTCATTCCCTCACAAGAGGCACTTCTCCGCTAATGCAATTTTGCAGCACTTAGCAAATAAACCATAATGTCTTGAAAATGTCACACGGGCTTTCAAGAAGATGCTTTTGTGAGTTTTACTCTCCGCAGTTTGTACAATGGCTCTCCTTGTGCTCATCAGGCAGTCCTGAGACTCTGATGTATGAAAACTAATGGCACAGCGGAGTTTGTTGCCCATAACAAGCTGATAACTGTTATCTTCATGAACTCCACTTTCCACAGATCAGACGTACATTTTGTCTGATTCCTCAATCCATTTAAAACTGAGCTTTCCTCCATAGAACTGGTCTATTACCAGCATTGGACTTTTGTAGCAATACAACATGGACTTTGGTTGGCATGGGCACCAGTTACACTTTTTTCTGTTTCATTTTTCATCTCAGTTGTGACGACTTTTAGGCTGCAATGGCTTTAAGGGCCCATTCACACCATAACCATTGGGCTGAATTGTCCAAGGCATGCCCAACACAAGCTGAAACCTGTTGTTTCCACTAAGCCCAGTTTACACCAATGCCTTGCATTGATGTGTTGGGTAAAAATGGAACATACTGTATTTTGAGCCCAACAAAAAAATACCCTTGCAGTACCCCCCTTCCCCCCAGCACTACATTACCAAATGGAGCACTCCAGAAGGGTCCCTCCAGTGGTGAGGCTGGTCCTGGCAGCCTCCTCTCAAAGCCGCTCATGGTCACACTCACTATGTACAATGCAGGGTTAATAGTCCTGCATCCACCGTTCACTGATGGTGTCCTATACAGCCTGGCTTACGCGTTTCGAGGCCACAACCTCTTCCTCAGAGCCTTGGCTCTGAGGAAGAGGTTGTGGCCTTGAAACACGTAAGCCAGCCTGTATAGGACAACATCAGTGAACGGTGGATTGGATGCGTGGCCGTGATGTGTTCGAAATGCCTATTATCTGAATTTGTTTGTGAGTATGTTTTTATGATTTTACAATAAATTCTTTGTACTGAGGATAATGCGCTAGGCCAGTGCGCCCTTGTGTGTTTTTGTTCTTTTCAGTGTGTCGGGACTTCCTCAGTCCATCAAAGGGTAGCACGGCGGCACATTACCCGGTGTTATCACAAGCAGATACCCCCTGTTCACCATTGTGGGAAGCCCCCTCTCCTCAAGTGCAGGAATGACTTATTTTTTAAGAAGAGGGCAGCCCCAGAGACAGTGGGAATTTGGTACATAATGCAACCTGTACCTGTTAACCTTCGCCTGGCACCCACAGCAATGCCATACTTACCCCCACAAAGGCCACTGGTTTGCCACAGATTCCTTTTTCCATATAAGTTCAATAGCAGCCAGACACACAGCAGCAGCCACTCTTCAGGCTCAATGAACAGTCTAGGGCAGTCTTTCTCAACTTTAACACAGAGGAACCATTGAAATAACATTTTTTGTACTCAGGGAACCCTTCCTAAAAATTACTACAACTCATGATACATTGGTCTGATGGTCAATGGGAAGAATGCTCCTTACACCTGTGGTCATTGGGAAGAATTACCCACTTACAGTTACTTAGAAAGATCAATGATGTCATTGGGAACTTATCTGAGAGGCAGAAATTTCTCATTGCTCAAGGAAGCCTTAGCAACCTCTGGAGGAACCCTGGTTGAGAAACCCTGGCCTAGGGATTGCCTTTTGCCTTGGATAAGGCATAGGGGAGCCGTGGGGAATCTCCATGAACAGTAATCTGAGAACACTCTTCACTGTGTTACTATGTCTCAGGACAGTTCCTCTTTAGTAGTAGCCCAGAAAAGGAACAGCGCTGAAACACTGTCAGCAATATCCCAGGTCAGGCCAACACTAATCCTGACACACAAGGGATGGCAGCAGCAACAGTCACCAGGATGCTGCACTCAGGTCTGTACTCACAATATCCCTTGATACTTGGATTCTGCCTTCCAATATCAGACAGACATTTGCCCAATGAATTCTTCAGACCAGATCCTCAGTGAAATCCCTTCCTTAGCTTTACAGATTCTTAGCATACAGGCCCCCCAGCTTTAGCATTGCCAGGGGAGGGCTGGGCCAGGGGGAAGGGTGGCAATTGCCCCCCTGGCCACCTTAACTTACATTCAAAATGGCAGACGGCCGCTGCCCGCTCAGTTTTTCTTCTTGTGGAGGAAGGAGGCAGGGGCGCAGCCACCAACTAACTGCAGGCAAGGGGGGGGGACCCAGGGCCAGCTGTCCTGATGGGCACTGGTGAGGCTGCATTGATGGGCACTGTTGAGGCTGCACAATTATGTTACCACATTGTATCATATTTGTCTTGCTTCATAACATCAATATCTATTATAAAACCAGGTGGGCATGGATGGTTAGCTGATTCGTTGGTTCAATGGGCCACTTGGCTGGACTTGCCCCCCAGGCCTAAGGCTGCCAGCCCTCCCCTGAGCATAGCTGGTACTTCGATGAGCACAGTTTGAGTTTCAGCCAGGCTTCCTAGAAGGGCAGCAGTCCTTCAGGCTGGGAACTTTTCCTGAATAAGAACAGGGCAGCTCCAGACCCCAGACTATATATGCACTCCCCCAGCCACCTTTTGGGCACCCTCCTTCAGGGATTGGCTGAGACAACATAAATATTCAGGTTGCTGATTTGCCTTTTCAGCCCACTATATTCTAGAATCCTCCAGAAGGCAGGAGGCGACAATCACAAAGTAATCGCAATCCGCTCTACTGATTACAGATGAGCCTAAATGCTTTGCTCTCCCAGCAATCTATATAGGGGGGTGCTGCATCAACATGATGCAACACACTGGAACACGGCACAGCACACTGCAGCATGCATTAAAGTGGATGTAAACCCGAAAAAAAAATGTAATTAATTGTTCTACCTTTTACAGTAGAGGATGTCATGTCATCTGTGCCCAGTCTTGCCACAACGAGTTAATCCAGCTCTGAGCAATCCTCTTATATTTTTTCAGTAGGAAAAAAAAAAATCAGACACAGAGAAATATGTGACTGTTTCTTCTCCCATGTTTTGACTCACAGCTCATTCCCTTATCTCATGCACGAGCAAACAGAGCTTCGCCCCCCCCTTCTTCTGCAGCTCTCCCAGGATTTGTTGCTCCACACCTCGGCATGATTGGGCATGCTGAAGTGATGTGGTGCCTTTCCTGAGTTTTGACAGGATGTTTCTCAAAACTCTGGAATAGGAGAGTGTAGAGGTGGGTGGGGAGTCTTGTGACATCGCAACTCCACCCACTGAGTTCCAGCAAAGAGACCTACCCACTGATTCCGAAGTTTTGTGGGGCTGCTACTGCTGAAGGGGGTGACATGTACAAGGTAGGGGTACATGCAGTACATTAATACTGTGCCATTAGTTTATACTGGGTAAGTGGTGGGTTTACATCCACTTTAAGGAAAGCTTTTGTTAAAATAATACCTGGTGTCATTTTCCCTGCTGTAGGGTGACAACATTGGCCCTATCTCCCAACTGCTTTCCTGCTTTGTCACTGAAAGAATAGTTAAAATCGATAAATAAATGTTTTATGTGTAGAATACCGGCTCCAAATTGGTGTTTACACAAAAAAAAGAGAAAAAATGTATAGAACCTCAGGGATAAATATTTATTACAAACGTCTTTATTAATTCCATGAGGATTGATATAAAAACATCATGGTCCCATTACACATACCCATATTGTTCACATTAAAGTGGTTGTCAACTCATGACAACCTCTTTCACCTACAGGTAAAACTATAATAAGGCTTACCTGTAGGTGCCCTGCATAACTCCTAAACCTGTACAGTTCAGGAGATATGCAGTGTATTTGCTGTACCGACATTATTTCGGCACATGTGCAGTAAAGAAACGGCCTCCGTGCCGTTTCTTCAGTGTGATCGTGCCGTGACTGGCGCCTCCCGCGCGCATGCACGGGAGTGATGTCATGTGACTCCGGCCAGTCACAGAGCCAGAGATCGGGGCCCCGGAAGGAAGAGGGGCAGAAGATGGATGCAGCCTGCACAGGGGACAGCGCTGGACGTCACAGGCTTCGTTTGCAGGTAAGTGGCACATAATGGGCTACTATGCGATGCATTGTGCATCTACTTTGCAGGGGAATACAGAGGAAGTAAACCCAATCTGGGTTTACTTCCTCTTTAAAGCCGTATTAAACCCTAATGCAAAACATTTGTTATATTGCAGCTTGCCAATTCTTAAATGTGATGTCTGCATTCGTTTTCTTTTTTAAACTTTCTTTCTTCTATTTTGATCTGGTGATCTGGCCAGTAAGTCTGTTGTTTTTTGAAAGAATAAGCCCTCCAGCGGATTGTATTAGTTACAGAGATGAGACAAACCATTTAACACTGACAGGGATGCTTACAATGTTCAGCTTTTATTTATTCATGTAAAACATTTATCCCAAAAGGTTAAAAAAAAAAACAGTTGTAACTGCTTAGAAAGTATTAGCTGGAGTTCAGCCTCAGTTTGTTAGTGTATTTAAATCTGCTAGCCCATCTAACACTCCCCTCCTCCCCCTCCAATGTCCCTGCCAAAAAGGTGCCACCTGTGCTCCTTGATCCACAGTGGGGGGCGCTCTAATACAGGAGGTGTGTTACTGGCCAGATCACCTGGTGAAAATAAAGGGGGCGGAGCCAAGAAAGAAAACAAATGCAGCCACCACACTACATTTTTGGTTCTGGATTTAATACTGTTTTAAATAACAAATCAATATATCATTTCCTGCGCTATGATGAAACTAAGGATATCTTTAATGACTGCGGCTGTGGTGAGTTGGGCGTGGTGCCCTCAATGATTTTATTAATGTGTGTGACCACTGCGCTGTCTTTTAGGCCTCATACACACGGACGTTTCTTAAAAAATAAACAAAACGTCGGGCCTGATGTCAAGGAAAAAAAATCTGCGTTTTTCGGCGCTATGCATCGGCGTTAGTGAGCGTCGGCGTCAATAGGCGTTTTTTTTTAAATCATCCCTAGCTATTTTTTAACCTAAAAATGTCAGCGTCAAAAACCGCCGGTTAACGCCGGTATGGCGTTAGTTGGCGTTCGATGGCGTTAGTTGGCGTTTTGCGGCGTCTGCGTCAAAAAAACGCCAAAACGTTACAGCCTCAGAACGCGATGGCCATGGGTTCTACTTTCAGCTCACTAACGCCGACGCCATTTACAGCTCAAAAACGCCAACGTTTTTATGGGGTCATTGACTAACATGGAGAGCTGCAAAAAACGCCAGAAAACGCCGGCGTCAAAAAACGTCCGTGTGTATGAGGCCTTATCCTATAGAAGCTTTTTTAAAACTGTTACAATGTAACCGTGATAACTTTAAACAAATTTGTGTTAAAACAAAGCATCAATCATTTAGCAATGTGCAACCATTTACATACAATGTACTTAAATCAAAAAGTCATTTATAACAAAGTGTCCATCTGTTGGCAATGTGCCACAAGCTTCATAAAGTGCAATCCATGCTCATAAATTCTTGATGTCAATAATGCAGATGTGCTACTGTGCCTCCCCCCACTCACCAAATCCAAGTATTTTATACACTTTGTTATTATATATCAATGGTTCCTCAGAATTTCCCAGGAAGCCAGATGACTACAAAAAGTGTAGCTGCTGACTTTTAATAAACGGACACTCACCTGTCTCCCGGTCCAGCATGCGGCCGCCAGGAGCCTCGGATCAATCCTTCTACTCTCCACGGCGCCGTCATTGCTACTGTGGGCACCCGGGCGTGACAGCTAGCGGCCTGACGGCGTGCACTGCGCATGCGCAAGCGGTGCTGTGCTCAGTGATTGGTCCCAAAGTCTCCTAGGACCTGTCCTGTGTCACAGAAGACCTTGTGAGGGAGGGGGAAGGAGACTTTCCACTTACGATCGCCTAAGGTGACCGGAATGGAAGTGCCCATCAAAATCGGGTACCCACACCCCTCCCCCCCTCCTCCCCAAAATCTCAGTTTCACCATCAGGAGCTGGGGAGGAGGTGTTAAAGCGGAAGTTCCACTTTCGAGTGGAACTCCGCTTTAAGTGCAATCCATGCTCCTAAATTCTTGATGTCAATAGTGCAGATGTGCTACTGTGCCCCCCCCCCCCACCAAATCCAACTATTTTATAAACTTTGTTATTATATTTCAATGGTTCCTCAGAATTTCCCAGGAAGCCAGATGGGTGTTGACTCGAGGTGGATCAGAGAATCTTTGTACAGGGTGGGCCATTTATATGGATACACCTTAATAAAATGGGAATGGTTGGTGATATTAACTTCCTGTTTGTGGCACATTAGTATATGTGAGGGGGGAAACTTTTCAAGATGGGTGGTGACCATGGTGGCCATTTTGAAGTCGGCCATTTTGAATCCAACTTTTGTTTTTTCAATAGGAAGAGGGTCATGTGACACATCAAACATATTGGGAATTTTACAAGAAAAACAATGGTGTGCTTGGTTTTAACCTAACTTTATTCTTTCATGAGTTATTTATAAGTTTCTGACCACTTATAAAATGTGTTCAATGTGCTGCCCATTGTGTTGGATTGTCAATGCAACCCTCTTCTCCCACTCTTCACACACTGATAGTAACACTGCAGGAGAAATGCTAGCACAGGCTTCCAGTATCCGTAGTTTTAGGTGCTGCACAGCTCGTATCTTCACAGCATAGACAATTGCCTTCAGATGACCCCAAAGATAAAAGTTTAAGGGGGTTTAGATCGGGAGACCTTGAGGGCCATTCCGCTGGCCCACGACAACCAATCCACTTTCCAGGAAACTGTTCATCTAGGAATGCTCGGACCTGACACCCATAAGGTGGATAGGGAATTGCTGGCCATCAAGTCGGCTTTGGAGGAATGGCGGTACCTCCTGGAAGGAGCAGCTCACCCCGGTATTGGTTTTTACCTACCATAAAAACCATAAAAAAAAACATATGCTGTGAAGATACGAGATGTGCAGCACCTGAAACTACGGATACTGGAAGCCTGTGCTAGCATTTCTCCTGCGGTGTTGCTATCCTTGAAAAGTTTCCCCCCTCACATATACTAATGTGCCACAAACAGGAAGTTAATATCACCAACCATTCCCATTTTATTAAGGGTTATCCATATAAATGGCCCACCCTGTATTGTGGTTCATCAATGATTCCTCCATCTTCTCAGCAAGTCAAATGTCCAAAACCAAACCAATACACCGATCAGGCCAGTGGAGGTAAACCTGTTGTAAACCCGGAGTACTTGCAACGCCTCGCCACCGTGAGTCATGCATAGATGAAAACAGGTAAGCAGCACTCCACAGGCGAATTCTTCAGCTTGCGATTTATTGAAACGAAGGCATGTACAGGTACAGGTAAGTACAGGCAGGTAGGTAACCTTACCTGTATCTGTACATGTCTTCGTTTCAATAAATCGCAAGCTGAAGAATTCACCTGTGGAGTGCTGATTACCTGTTTTCATCTATTCTCAGCAAGCCAGCAAGTGTCTTGAACAGGTTCACCTAAAGGAGATGAAAAAGCATCCATAGCATAAAAGCGGTTTAAAAAATGTGAGTCGATCACCAACTGCTTTAATAACAATTTAAATTAAATAAACAATTTTACGCTATGGAGGCTTTTTCATCTCCTTTATGGGGAAACTTTTCAAGGCGGCAGGTCGGGTTTATTTCGCAAATCGCAGTAGCTGTACGGCGACGCTTTATGAGACTGTAGGGGGCACACTGCACGTCTCTGGAGCCAATGCGTGTTCTCGGCGGGCGCAATGTCCACCGGCCAACCACAATCGCTCCTCACAGAGCCAAAATGGGGATCTGTTGATGTAAACAAACAGATCCCCGTTCTGACAGGGAAGTGGAGAGATCTGCTGTTCCCAGTGATCGGGAGCAGCTTTCTCTCTCTACCCCCAGTCACTACACTCCCCCCACAATTAGAAACACATCCCAGGGAACACTTAACCCCTTGATCACCCACTAGTGATAACCCCTTCCCTGCCAGTGACATTTACATAGTAATCAGTGGCTATTTAAAGCTCTTATCGCTGTATAAATGTCATTGGTCCTAAAAAAGTATCAAAAGTGTCCAGTCTGTCCGCGGCAATATCGCAGTCCCCACAAAAATCACAGATCGACCCAAAATTACTAGTAAAAAAAAAATAATAATAAAAATGCCATAAATCTATTGCCATAGTTTGTAGACTCGATAACTTTTGCGCAACCCAATCAATATACGTCCATTGCAATTTTTTTTTACCAAAAATATGTAAGAGAATACATACTGGCCTAAATTCAGGAATACATTTGTTTTTGTTGTTTGTTTTTTTGGGGTATTTATTATAGCAAAAAGCAAAAAAAAAGTTATTTTTTCTTCAAAACTGTCGCTCTTTGTTTATAGTTCAAAAAAAAAAAAATAAATGCAGAGGTGATCTAATAACTCTATAAAGCTCTATTTGTGGGAAAAAAAGGACGCCAATTTTGAACAGCGTTGCAAGACCGCGCAATTGTCAGTTAAAGCGGTGCAGTGCCGTATCGCAAAAAGTGCTCTGGTCAGGAAGGGGGTAAATCCTTCCAGGGCTGAAGTGATTAAAGTTATCACGGTCACATTGTAACAGTTTTAAAAAGTTTATATAGGATAAAAGACAGCACAGTGGTCACACACATCACTGCTTTAAATAAGACAACGTTGTCTATAGGACAATAAGCTCCTAATGCTACTGCAGGTATTTCAGCCGGTAATTGCTGTTTATCCAACCAGTCCTATATAGTCCCTGTACTGTGGGCAATCAGGCAGCAGTATCAGATAAAATTGAGGTCTCATCATGGCACAGCTGTAATCCGCGGTGTGCAGGAATGGATGCGCTATCTCGGAGGGCTCAGGTGCTTTCCAGCAATTGTAAAAAAGGGAAGTCAGTTCTGTTCTCTCCACAATAAACACCTTCCATGCGCTGTGTCCTTGTAGCATGTAGACAGTTGATGCAAAAGTAACAATCAGAAAGGAGCTCTTCACCAAGGAGCAGCAGATACAATCGTGTCAGCTTCCTTGGCTTTAGTGCTGTCCACAATGGACAACTGCCAAATGTAACAATCAAGTAGATAATCTATTCTTCAATAAAAATCATCAGATACACCGTCTCTTAAGCCGGTGTTCTATCAGAATACCGCTACCCATCAGAAAATGCAACAGAAGTGACGTTGCAAACGAAATTGCTTGTTGCGCATGCGCTACAGTATGGCCACAATGTGTTTCAATAGGTTTCCTAATGTGACCGAACACGAAGGCGGCAGCGGACATCTTACACCCAGGCAAGTCTTCAATTCCACACTTATTTTATCGGTTAGCTCAACTTATATACTGAAAAAAAATATTTCACTGCGACAGAGTCAAGGGTTTTGCACAGAGTGGCCCCGATCCTCCTCTTCTGGGGTCCCCCAGTGACGCTCCTGGCTCCTCCCCACATCGAGTGACCCGCCAGGGAAGCGCTTTCCCTGGGGGCACTTGTGCGGACGCTCTCCCTTGACACAGACAGCAGGACTCGGCCCCGCCACCGGCTCCCGCGTCATTGGATTTGATTGACAGCAGCAGGAGCCAATGGGTGCGCTGCTATCAATCTATCCAATCAGGACCTGAGACACCAGCTGGATCGGTTGTGCTCGTCCCCAGTGCAGGAACAATCGGGTTCAGGTAAGTAAACATGGGGGGCTCTGGGGGCAGCTGCAACAAAAATGGAATGCATTAATGTGAAAAACTGTGAGGGTTTACATCCCCTTTAATAAATTAAGAAAATCAACAATGATCACCTTCAAAATTAATATTGTTATTATTATACCGGATTTACATAGCGCCGACAGTTTGCGCAGTGCTTTACAACATTAGGGCAAACAGTAACAGTTACAATATAATACAGGTGGAATTAGACGGCCCTGCTCATTAGAGCTTACAATCTAAAAGTTCCCATCTGAGTTGAAACACAGCTACATAGGATTCTGCCAATGTTGAGGCCTCATGCACACAGGCCTAAAAAACGTTTCTTTTACAGAGGTCTGGCATTTATTTTGTCAGCCTATAAACACACCTCTGTGTTTAAGTGGTTGAAAAACAGTTTAGGAATTATACACTGTACTCGCATGCGAACATGCTCAGTGAAGAAACGGACCACTGTGCCGTTTCTTCACTAACATTGTGCCGCGATTGACGTCACGCGACTCCAGTCAGTCACAGAGCTGGAGTCCGTGGCCCTGGAAGGAAGAGGGGCAGTGACGGATGTGGGGACTACAGTCACTTACCCTCTTCGAATGCAGGTAAGTGACACATAATAGGCTAGTATGCAATGCATACCAGTCTATTATGCTTTTACTTTGCAGGGTAATAAAGAGAAAGTAAAACCAGGGTCCATGCACACACAGGCGTTTAACTAAATTAAATGGGCTATGGAGGACCCAAAAAAAGCTCAACACCAGTCTAATTTTCCCTTCTCCTAATGCAGCAAAAAGCTCTCAGTAATTGACCAACCCAACAAACATAAAATAGATAAAAAAGAAAATTTCAATAAGAATAATAAGAATGATAAAAGAAAACAATAACAGACATATGCTACATATGATCCTGAGGTTAATAGATTGATTGATTGATTGATTGATTGATTGATTAAGTGAGGATTTAGCACTAGCATGAAAGAAAATAACGTGGGTAGCCATAAAACAAATCTAACTGAGGGTGCTGCTCTTGGACCAGAATAGTGCTTTCTTGAATCACTGAAAAACAAAAGACAAGAGTGCAAGACCCCATAGTGAAGTATATTTTAAGAATTATTAAATGGACAAAATTGCACTCACAAAGATGGCATGTGCTAGGCATAACTGTCTCGGTTGCCTGGAAGCCGGGAGTGATGAAGTGTGAATCGGGGACCCTGCCTTGGCCACCAGCAAGGGTATGAGAGTGCATTGTGATGGAATAAAGCAGCTGTCCTTGAAGGCCGCAGTGAAAGCCCTATCTTGCTGGTCTGCTGCACTTTATGAAAGTGCACCAAACCTGCAGGATATAATAGAATTCTAATAGAAGTCTATGGCTCAGTGCAGCTAACCCGCAAGAAAGCCGCAGGTGTACTGTACTGGACCTGCGGATCAGTAAGAAAGCAGCCTACAAACCCTTTTTTATAAGTGCTAATATGCCCATTGCAAAAGTGCAGTGTATGTAATATTTAATACAGTGACCTTCCTGCTCTTCCTGCATCTGCTGGCATCACTTTCCAGGCTGCTAGAAAGGTCCCAGGCAAAATGCACTTGGTATCGCTCTGTCTGGGACAGCTCCTGCTCTCTCCACTCCTGGAGCCGGCTTCATGCACTCTAATACTCTAGGATGATGGGTTGGCAACCTGTTGCTTGCCAACCCACCATCCCAGAGCATGGGCGTACGCTTCCCTGGTTTGAGGTCGATGGCCACATCAGAGGGCTCCAAGGGCCATATGTGGCCCGCAGTTCACAGGTTGAGCACACCTGGTTTATGGTATACAGTGCCCTGGCAAAGTGGACATTCAGTTAGGGTTTACATCTACTTAAAGTAACACTGTAGAGGTCACTAGAAGAGGACAATGTTCAAATCAGTGGAGTGAATATTACCTGGCTCAGAAAAAAAAAATGAGGGTTTTAGCAACTATAAGGTTATATCTAGCGGGAGAAGACAATAAATGTCAGCATTAAAATGATGACAATGCGACCCATTCGGCAGATAGGTTGTACACTCTGAGCATGCTATAATACAGAATGTTATTGAAGGTTACCAAAAAAAAAAAAAAAAAACACATGAAATAACTGCAGCCGAGCATGACTAATGTTTGTAATTTTGTATTATGCAGCAATGTGAAGACAAATGGGGTCATTTGTGTGCTGTGGCTGATTTCTCCATTGCACTGAATGAAAGCATCCAAGAGATCAACAAGCATTCGTTCAACAACTTTGAGCTACGCATCGGTAAGTGTAATAGACAGATAAACCAAACAAACAAGATAGATAGAGAGAGGCAAGGAAATATTCCCTACATTGTTTTTTGTTCCCGGGTCATAATCTTTCAGCCATTGCATGCCGAGGAGATAGTTGAGGTGTTGCACCTAATGAAAGACCAGTGGGGGCCCGCTCATTAGGGGCGCAGAGGCGCCGTCTCCCTACTCCATGCGCCCGACCCCTAATCTCCATGCATCGCGTGGATGCATGGATTTCAGTGGGTTTTTTTTTTTTTGAAGCTCTGGAGGCTCTCATTGGCTTCAAAAAGGGTGGGCTCGGGGCGCAGAGCACTTGTGCCCCAAGCCCACCTAATTGTGTGACATTAGCGAATTAATATTCTGCTTCTCCTCCCGGCCAATCAGGAAGCGGCTCCTGAGACCTGATTAGCCAGAGAATCTTAGGACTCCCGGCCAATCGGGTCTCAGGACCCACTTCCTGTTCGGCCAGGAGGAGAAGCAGCAGCCCTGGCTTGGCTTATCCCTCCGCAACCTCCTCCCCCGACCTCCCCACATGAGGTAAGGCCATGGATCGCCACCTTCAGATCGCTCGATTGAGTGCCGAGGGGGGGGGGCTTGGTGCAAGCTAGCCCTGGGAGGTAGTGCAAGTGGGGGAGCCATTTTTGTTAGTCACCCCCCTCCCCCCAAAAAAATTTTGAGCACCAGTCACCACTGAGAAGGACTAAGTTCTGCTTTGTATGGGTGAGCTTTTCCTATACTGTACAATAATGCTCAGCATACTTGCACATTATGGCACAATTATCTGTCAGTGTGCCCTCCTCCAGGAGTAAACTGGTCAGGGCTACAATTACCCCTCTTACTGGTGCAAACGGCAGGAATGTAACTAGTGTTGGGCACCCAAGGCATGTGCCTTTGATCTTCTGATCAGTGCCTTCTTCGGAACCCAAGGCCACTTCAGAAATTTGCTGCTGTGCAGTGCTGCCAGTACTGTACACCTCTGACTGACCATATTACTTGTGGGCAACAATGTTGGCCTCATTCTTCTTCTTTGGGTACCCAAGGGTGCTTCCAATTTTAATATAATGTTGATAAGGCTCAGGTTTTATTTAATCATACCCTTCTAAGCTCTGCGCATTGTTAGCACAATTAGGCCACACCTAACTCTGTCTCTCGCTCTCCGTCAGTTCAATCTATATCATTACCTAGGATGTCAAAGCTACACCCACTTTGATTGACTCCCCTAGCTGTTTAAAGCCACTATGACCAGACTACCCAATGCTGCTACGATTGACATAGTGGAATATATTCTATTGAGTTTGTGTTTTCCAATAGGGGACGTGCAGTTTATATTGATCTAGACAAAACTGCTAAGTCACTCTTTATGTCTGGTGTTTATTTTTGTCTAGTGCGTGTCTTCATTCAGACTTAAATCCATTTTTTCTATTTATTGCTGTCTGTGCCCCCATTAAGGAGATTCACTTTCTCTATTTGTCCTGTTTACCATTATGGCTGAAAGTGAAAGAAAATCCCAAATTTTGGGTTGTCCCCAGAACAGTAATAGAGGGGAAATCTTCCAATGGGGTCATTGGTTTTGGTGATCCAGCTGACAATCAGAAAATTCTCTCACTTTGGAGGGCTGTTCAATTCCTGTTTGGCTATGGGACAGGAAGTAAAGGGAAATCTCTCCAATGGAACACAGTTTATAACCCTCCATTACTCAATTCAAAATGAAAAAAAAAACTAAAATTGTATCAAATACTTTTCCTTTTCTGGTGCCAACCATGGCAGCATACCTGTGATAGAGCTCCACTTCTAACCACTCCCTCAGGACCAGTGAATAGCATAAAAGAAAGACAGTTAACACTCCCAATATTCTTTGTAGTAAGCTGCATACTGAGGGTGGGTTTGTATGCTGTCATGCATTGGTTCCAGGAATGGAAAATTATGGTAAGTATTTGATACATTTTTCCACTTTCCTGGCGCCAACATGGCAGCATACCTGTGATAAATAACTAGCTGACAGAGTGGGTAGATGCCAAAACAGGAAAATGTATTGTAACATAGAAATAGAGGCTCTGATAGCTTTCCTACCAAAATCTACCATAGACAAGATACCTGGATCTACTTTGTAATGCCTCAGAAAAGGTATAATGCGATGACCTAGAAGCGGCCCTGCAAATTGTCCTTCAGATGTAATTCTGCTCAGGCCATGCTCGACTTCCCCCAAAGTGTGTGTCTGCAAGTGACACCCTTCTTTGAATGTAGGCAACTGCTGCCACATTATCCATCTACAAAAGGACTGACTTCCCCTTGATCCTGGCTGTAAGGGCCAAATGGGCTGCCCGTATCTCCAGGATATTAGAGACCATTCTTTTCTCCTAGAGCCTCCACCATCCTTGAGTGTGGATGCCCTCACAATGGGCCCTAGCCCCTCTCACTGGCATCCATTGTAATTGTGGTCCAACGCAATGGACCAAGAGGTCACCAGTGAGTGCCTCTTCAGCCACCATCACAAACTCTTCCTCATGTAGGGTGATGCACTGATCAGTTGCCCCAAGTGGCTCCTTCATTGGCCAAGAAAGCCTGTCTGGAATGGCCAATGGGACTATCAGGATAACTGCTGACATGCTGCTGAATTGCAAGACCTTCCTGAGGTCTAGGTCAATCCTACTATCCATCATGTCTTTAAAGGTGGCTGAAACCTTCATCAGGAGGGTGACATTTTGCAAGTGCGCATCACTGCTGCGTTGAACCCCAGTGGCTTGTCCAGGGAAGCCGCTTCTGCCACCTGCGAGTAGTCAGAAAAAAATTACTCACTTTTGTAGAAAAGGCAAATAACTCCCAACTGATAGCTTGTTTAACTGCCTGAATATAGGGCTGCACAAGTGCAGAAATTGGTTCTAACTGCTCCTATGCAACATCATCTGATGCAGAGCGCTGAGTGGCTCTCACTGGGGGGAGGCATTAAGCTAGCAGACAAGCAGTGGAGAGAGTGATAGGCCTGGATGACCTCCAGGGAGAACATGCAAACTCCATGCAGACAATGTCCTGGCCAGGGTTCTAACCAAAGACCCCAGTGCTTTAAAGCAGAAGTGCTAACCACTGATCCACACCCTTCTCCGCCTGTTGTAGCTCTTGGCAAAGAGTTTGAGAGGAACCCTGCTTTGGGAGAGCTGCAGTGAAATATGAGTTGGAGCCTTTCACTACCTGCTTTATAAGGGATGCTACCTAAAGACTCTCCTTCTCCTTGTCAAATGAAAATTTTGTTCAGTCTGTACAGACTAATACATTAGGCATGGGGGCTGTTTCGCAGGCCCAAAAAATGTACATGTCGGGAGATGAGGAAGAGCTACGCCTCTTCCTGGACTTTTTTCCCTCATGCATGAATGGTGGCTGGAGAGGAAGGGCTGTCCTCCATGTCTGCTCATACCCAGATGCATATAACACTTTGCTGACCTCTTAGACCTTTTCGAGTGTGTATGCATCAGAAGCACTCCTTTTTTTTTTTTTTTTAATACTTACCAAAACTGTTGGGCCCTTACTTATTATGCATATGAGGGTCTTGTGTTGGTGACTGACTCCTGGCTCATAAGAATGAAGCGGCTAGCCGGAAAGAGATAGTTGACAGATAAGTAGAAAAGGATTAATGATATGAAGACAAGCCAAAAACAGACTGCAGCAATGTACAGAGTTCTCTGGACCAGTAAGACAGACATGGCCAAGACCAGCAACTGTTCTTCAGGGAGAAATAAATATTTCCTAGAACCAGAGAGCCAACAATAACTACTTCCTAACCATTATTATAAACTCACCCTGTAACCACAGATTAAGGGCACATCTTCTCCTGTCCAAATTGGCGCCCACATCTCCTGCCCTCTTCTGTGTGCACATGGCAAGCAGCTTGCGGTCACCCCTGTGCCGGCCGATGGCCAGAAAGGACCAGCCAAGTGTGTGCGTGTGCCCTAGAAGGCGACGGCAATGCTAGGATACACACAGCACCAAGAGTAAAGAAGGGGACAAAAAGGAAAGAGAAATGGCAGAAAAACATCTCCCTGCTGAAAAAAAACCAGCAAATGCAGTATATTACATACCAGGACTGGAGGGAAAGAGTTAGCCCCGTTTCACATATATGCACATTTAATGCATATTGAACCGCACCCAATTCGCATGACATGTGAACCAAAAGGCTTTTCTATGGAGCCTGTTCACATATGTGCAGGCCGGCCACAGTGCAATTTTTAAAAAGAGTCCAGTGCGACTTTCAGCCCAGTTCAGGTGCGATTTCCAGTGTCATACACTTTAAGCCCAGGTTCGCACTGACAGCGCGAATAAAATCGTGCCAGTTCAGCTGAACTCACACAATTTCATTCCTGCATGTCAGTCCCGACTTGGGGGGCGATTTTAGAGACATCTGTGTGGGTTTCTGCACAGATGCCTATTGAAATCGCACCCTGAAATTAGTACAGAAACTACATTTGGGAATCAGTGCGGCGCCCCAAATGTGACGTCACACCGATTCGGACGGTGCCATTGTCGGCAATAGCCCCCGATTTGGCATGCGCTTTGACCTGTCAAATTGCACGCCAAATCGCTGCAATGTGAACCATGGCTAAGGGTCCTTTCACTTTGCTCAGCGGGGGATCACACTGTTGATACCCGCTGAGCAGGCGGATGACAGGTTCATCTCCGCTCACTGTGCTGAGATGGACCTGCCAGAGCCCCGCTGTCCTCTATGGGAGATTGGATGAAAATGGACCACCTGTCCGTTTTCATCCAATCCCATCCGATACGATCTGCCACATGGATGGAAAATCGGGCTGCCATCCATCTGGATTTGGTGGACAGGATCGGATCAGATAGCAGCAGGTGTCAGCAGCCATGTCACCGCTGACATTTGCTGCCCCATAGGAGTGAATGGAGGAGTGAATGGAGGCTCTGATCAGGCCTGCCTGAAAAACTGACAGGCGGACCGGATCGGAAAGCCTGTGTGAAAGGGGCCTTACAATTCGCACCTGAATCGCTGAACGAAGTCGCATCGGGCGGGGCTTAAAATCACGCTGCAAACTGGCACCGCACATATGTGAACTCAGGCTTAACCACTTACCGCCCGCCCACTGTCAAATGATGGAGGAGAAGTGTGGATTTCGTCCTGGAATGACGTTATATGAAGGCGCCCCAGAACAGACATTCTCGCGCACCCGCGAGGGCGCACAGTGTGGCGGCCGCGCTGTGTTCCCAGGACACGGCGCGACCCTGATCTCAGTAAAGTGCCCACCAGTGCCGTCTATAAGTGCCACCTATAAGTGCCCATCAGTGGGCATATCAGTCTTGCATATCAGTGCCGCCCATCAGTGCTGCATATTAGTGCCTCCTCATCAGTGCCGCATATTAGTGCCTCCTCATCAATGCCACCTAATCAGTGCACATCAGTGCCGCCTCATCAGCGCACATCAGTGAAGTAAAAAAATTACTTATTTACAAAATTTACTAACAGAAAGTAAGAAAAACTTGTTTTTTTTTCAAAATGTTCCATCTTTTTTCTTTTTGTAAAAAAAAAAAAAAAAAAACAGCAGTGATTAAATACCACCAAAAGAAAGCTCTATTTAAAAAAAAATGATAAAAATGTAATTTGGGTAAAGTGTTGCATGACTGCGCAATTGTCATTCAAAGTGTGGGAGCACTGAAAGCTGAAAATTGTCCTGGGCAGTGAGGAGGTGAAAGTGCCCCATAAGCAAGTGGTTAAAGAGCTGCTGTGCACAGACTCACCTGTGTGAAATCAGGAGGAAAGCTGGCCACCCCATGCCCTGAAACTTTGCAGACACTTCTCATGGGAGCAGCTTTTGTTCCAAGCGAGGAAACACTGCAGTCCCCCAAAGGACCATCAGAAGGGGTTCCCACGCTGTTTAGTGAATTTAGCAGCCCAAGACCTGGGACTGCCTCTGGGAGAGGCTGAAGTCAGAAGGAAACTGCTCTAGGCAGAGGTAGGGACATTGCTGCTTCTCTTCACTGGTGCATGAGTTATAAGGGAAAAAGTATACTGGGGGCATTAACTATCTTTCTTTTATGCTATTGACTGGTCCTAAGGGAGCGGTTAGAGGCAGAGTTCTATGCTGCAGGCATGCTGCCATATTGGGGCCAGGAAAATACATTTTGCCTTTAGTTCTGCTTTAAGGTCCACTACTTGTACGCTTGAAATTTTCTATTGTTCTGGATCCTTCTTGAAAATTGAAGGAGAAGAACAGCCAAAGCTTGTTTGGCTGTACTCCTCCTATGGATCACAGGAGTGCAGTTTGTTTGAGCAAGGAGGGAGCAGAGCAGAGAGCCAGTGACTGACAGTCACCAGCTCTCTGCTCGCTGAGCCTTGAGATGGGTGGTGTTAGATCGCTCGGGTCTCAGTCTTAGAGCTGGCGAGGGACAGATACACCAATGCAGCATCCACCTAGGTAAGTATGATTCTGAAAAAAAAAAACTGAACTTTTAAGTCAGTTAAAGAAGAAAAAAAAAAGAAATACTTTGTAACAATCAGCAATCTTTATATAATAATACCAGGAGTCCTTGGTGGAGTTTTTCTTTAACGTGATTGTAAACCCTTCCATATGTAAGTAAAGTATGTAAGTACCCAGTAAAGTGACTGGCCTCAGAGATGAAACATATCCTCCTACATAAGTTATACATGTTTATCTATAGCCATCTCTCCCCTACATCCATTCAAAGTGCAGAATTTACATGGGATCTCCCAGCTCTGAAAAGCAGGGGGCGGAGAGCTGAAGCTACATCAGTGAGCAGAACTCTGAGAGCTGATTGGAGGGAAGGGACACGCCCCCCTTCACACAACACACATGATCAGAGCTGAGGTTGTCAATCAGCTGGAGATCCGTCCCCTGTCACCATTTTTCTCTTGTCAGGAAAATTAATCAGAAGTGATTCGTGCTTATAGCATTGGAACGAGAAAGCAGGCAGAAGTGACACTTAGTGCTCTGGATTGAGACAAGTACACACTATAGAGGGATATGCTTTAAGCCTGTATGAGCCCATTTCGTATGCTGAAATGGTACCATATATCCCTAGATCCATACATATTATCTGCTGTTAATCCCAGAAATTCAGCCTTTGCTAGGTGATTAAATGAAGCTTTTTTTTTTTTTTTGCCAGATGGTTGATTCATGCTTTAGCAAATACAGCTTCATGATTGGAAAATAAAAAGAACAAATTTAGATGTTATGGGGCTATTGGTTTTCCAGAGACTGGCGAAGATGCGGCTCGCATACTAACTGAACTATCAGTGAATCTCCGGGAAGGTCATAAGTCTGAATTAATGAGGTGTATACAAATGTAGCAAGTGTTCAGTGCGTTGTGATCAGGACCTTTACATTGTGACTCATAGCGGTGTCAGCAAAATGCATCACACAGCTGCCTTGTAAGAGGCTCACTGTTCTACACTAAATACATAAAGAAAGATATCAAGTCTTGGCCTGACTAAATAGAGCGATTGTAGCCCCTCAATTGACATTTTTACCTACAGGTAAGTCTATAATAAGGCTTACCCGTTGGTAAAATGAATATTTCCTAAATCTGTACGGTTTAGGAGATAATCGCCTTGCATGCAACCGCAGACGTCAGTGGCGCTTGCGCTCTGAAGGTCCAGCGGATGCTGGAAATCCTTACCGGAACTCCAAAGACATGCTGATAGGTTAATTGTCTCCTGTCTAAATTGGCCCTAGTATGTTTATGATTGCAAATTGGGGACCTTAGATTGTAAGCTCCTTGAGGGCAGGGACTGATGTGAATGTACAATATATATGTAAAGTGCTGCATAAATTGATGGCACTATATAAGTACCTGAAATAAATAAATAAAAAATGTCCAGAGCAACCCCCCTCCCTTACATCAGATGTCAAGAGCCCCCACCCTCCCTTTCATCAGTGTCACAGTGCCCCCCCCCCCCTTATCTGGTGATGCAGCTGGGGCAGAGCTGGGAAGCAGGAAGTGCAGAGTGTGCTGGGGGGGGTTGCTGCATGTAGTAGCGCAGGATCTGGTGGAGGAGTTCTGTCCTCCTCTCTGCTGCCAACTGTTGAGACGGGGCAGAGACAAGGTGGGTGCTGCAGCTGAAGGAGAGGTGCGAGGGTCACATGAAATCGCCCGGCAGGCCGAATTTGGCCCGCTGGCCTTGTGTTTAACACATGTGGTTTTAGGAGATACTCATGCCATTACTTCAGAGCTCTGTGCCACGGCCGTAACGGGAGTGACATGGTCGCAGCATGGCCAATCAAACAGCCGGAGCCCACAAACCCAGAAGGAAGATCGGGTGAAGATAAAAGCCCCATCAGCGGTGACATCACACCGCTGCAGGGCTTCATTTCAAGGTAAGTCTTTCATAATTTGCTAGTATGTGATGCGTACTAGCACATTATGATATTACCTTGCAGGAGGAGATTTTTTACTTTTTTTTCAGAAGTTTACTACAGCTTAAATGACTCCTCTCTCTACTGTATAGCGTTCAGGTCTGGTGATTTGCCCCTCAGGTCCAAACACTTCATTCTGGGAGGAGGTCACATGTTTCACCATACCGAGGAGCACCAGGTGTTTCCTGAGGACTCCAAGGGAGAGGCAGGCATGACAAAGGAGACTCAGTGGCTGGAGGCTGTACTTCCACTATTACACATGACTTTTCCAGGAAGTGGTCTCCAAACAGCGGCCCAGGGGACAGATGTGGCCCTTCACTTGCCTTTATCTGGCCCTTGAGAAACTATTCCAACAACTGACACCAATAATGGAGCACTATTGATATCAACAATGGGGCACTATTTCTCCCATTAAAACCAATGAGCGGGCATTGACACTGGGGCATTTTTACTTCCCCTGACCACAGTCCGGCCCCCTCTAATGTCTGAAGGACAGTAAATTGGCCCTTTGCAGAAAGTTTGGAGACCCCTGCTCTGAGGGAAAAAAGTTGAGAAAGGCTGCTGTATAATATTCCTCTTTGCTTTGCTTTGATAGCGGCATAAAAGTTGAAGTTTAAGTAAGTTAAAAGGTGTAAATCCAGCGTGAATGTATTTTATGTAAGCAAATTTCACCTATTCAACATACATGATACAATTAGAGGTCAATTTACCCAAATTGTTACTTTTGCATAAAATGTAATTTTGCTCATCCTTAATTGTAAGCGTTTGATTATTTTGCCAAAAATTTTGATCTCTTTTGCATTTTTTTTTAAATTTAGGAATAAGTCATGGATCGGTTGTTGCTGGCGTCATCGGAGCAAAAAAGCCCCAGTACGACATCTGGGGGAAAACCGTCAACCTGGCCAGCAGGATGGACAGCACGGGCGTCAGTGGCAGAATACAAGTGCCTGAAGAAACGTATCATGTCTTGAAGGACCGCGGCTTTGCGTTCGAGTACCGGGGAGAGATCTACGTCAAAGGCATAAGCGAGCAAGAAGGAAAAATCAAAACTTATTTTCTTCTAGGAAGAGTTCAGCCAAATCCGTTAATATCACAGCCAAAAATAATCACCGGACAATACTCTCTAGCTGCTGTCGTACTAGGACTTGTCCAATCTCTTAACCGGCAGAAACAGAAACAGATCCTTAATGAAAATAACAATTCCGCCATCATGAAGGGACATTATAACCGGCGGACACTATTGGCCTCCAGTGGTTCGGAGGCTGTTACGCAAACAGATGGAGCTGATAAACCCGAATTGCCATAAAACACCATCTTTTTTTTTTCCTTTGAGTTCATTTTTTGTATTTCTTTTATATATAAATACACAAATAAAGACTTATAATTTTTTTACAAACAGTTTGTGCTTTTTTCCTATTTTCATCATAAACTCATTAAGATGTGTAAAAAAAAAAGGTGAAAATAAGACAACAAAGCCAGGTAAACTCTTCGTGATGCATGGCATTATTTTAGGATTCTCAACAGTTTTTTTGTATAACAGGAGAGGGTTGTTGACTGCTTGAAAACCTCCGAACCTGTGGGATCAAAATCTCCATTACTTTCTAAAGCACTGTTTCTCCTTTTTTCAGTTGCAGCATCTTTTAAAAGTATGCAGCACCTCAAGTTATCCCAATCTAAAATGTAAATGCTACGTATGAGTGGGAAACCTGAGCCTGGGACGATGCACACAATTGCCAACTGCCTTTATGAAATTAACAGCCCCCCTCCATATCAGAGCCCCCCTTAACATCAGAGGTTCCTACATCACATATGAGGCACCCCCTTCCCATCAGAGGTTCCCCTATCACATCAGAAGCCCCCCTTTATATCAGAGGCTTGCCCATCACATCAGAGCCACCCTCCACATCAGAGGTCCCCCTATCACATCAGAAGCTCTCCTTCATATAGAGGCTTCCCCATCACATCAGGGCCACCCTCCACATCAGAGGTTCCCCTATCACATCAGAAGCCCCCCTTCATATCAGAGGCTTCCCCATCACATCAGGGCCACCCTTCACATCAGAGGTTCCCCTATCACATCAGAAGCCCCCCTTCATATCAGAGGCTCGCCCATCACATCAGAGCCACCCTTCACATCAGAGGTTCCCCTATCACATCAGAAGCTCTCCTTCATATCAGAGGCTTGCCTATCTCATCAGAGCCACCCTCCACATCAGAGCTTCCCCTATCACATCAGAAGCTCCCTTCATATCAGAGGCTTGCCCATCTCATCAGGACCACCCTCCCCATCAGAGGTTCCCCCATCACATCAGAAGCCCTCCTTCATATCAGAGGCTTTCCCATCACATCAGAACCACCCTCCACATCAGAGGTTCCCCTATTACATCAGAAGCTCCATTCATATCAGAGGCTTGCCCATCTCATCAGGGCCACTCTCCACATCAGAGGTTCCCCTATCACATCAGAAGCATCTCATCATATCAGAGGCTTGCCCATCACATCAGAGGTTCCCCTATTTCATGAGATGCCCCCATCACATCAGTGGTTCCCCCATCAAATCAATTGCCCCCCATCACATCAGAGTACCATCTTCACATCAGATGCCCCCTTCATATCAGAGGTTCCCCCATCACATTAGACCCTTCATCACATCAGTGGTTATTACTTCAGAGGCCTCTCATCACATTAGAGTCCTTCCATTATGTCAGTTACCCCTTCACATCTGAACCCCCCCCCCCCCATATCACAGTCCCTTCCTTCTTTAGCAAAGGTTTTCCTAATAACACAGCCCCCCCCCCCCCCCATTACAAAGCCTCTCTTTACATCAGAGCCCTACCTTTTTGGCTGCAACAACATGGCGGAGGGGGGAGGTGGAGGAGGTCTAACCCCCCCCCGACACAATAATCCTTTTGGAAACGATTTCTTCCTTCCCTGACACTATACCCCCCC
>BLSH010281555.1:298815-312955 GCA_018402905.1 Glandirana rugosa | reverse complement strand
TTGCAAGCCCAAGACCATCAACTAGTGCGTACAACTTATCGACGTCCCGTCGGTTAGTTGTTCGCAAAGTGACCAAACGGGAATCTTCGGTAGTGTCGGTACGGATGATTATCGTACCGACACTAACCGGTCACGTAGTACACTGGGTCGGAGATATATTCGACCTCAGTGAACTACGACGTCAGTGTACGAGAGACTCTGAGACTGATCATATCCCTCTCCTTCGACGGTCGCAAAAACACTCCCTGTCTAACGTTTGTAAAATTGTAGACTAGGACGTAGGACTCTAATGATGATGACAACGAGACTCCCTGTCTCAAACCAGTGAAACGCTTGTTGATTGGCTGCCCTGCAGCTATTCAACATGCGTGATCAACTACCAGAACCCGAACGTTTTTTGAAATGTCCGTGTTCGGGTCCGGGTCCCGAACACCCCAAAGTTCGCTACGGACCCGAACGTTACAGTCCGGGTTCGCTCAACACTACTTATAAGCTCTCTGAGCTACCATACTGTAATCCCGAACAGGTTCTTGAGAATCAAGGGACAGCTTTTCCGTATCGGATCCATTTAAAAAAAGCTACTATGCTAAGATAAATGTTACCCGTGCCTTGTAAAGAAGATCAGAAGCAACTACGAGGTTTTGCCTGTAATGCGACTTCCGGGACCTAGACCCTGCATAGTGGAATCTTGGACACCACAGAGCTAAGGCATTCCTGCAGGGTGCTATATAGGTCCAAGGGAGTGGACCCTAAAACATGAAAGGGTACCCAGTCCTTGAAGGTCCATGGCTGACAATACCCACCATGATGGGTGAAGGCTGGACCTCTGACTTAGGCCATGGTCCTGTGGCGGGAGTGGTGAGTGGCCCCTATGCAAGCAGGGGGTGATTATTATGTATTCCCTCTTTTTTCTCTCAGCCTGGTTCACCAGAGGAGAAACAGTTGCTCTTTTCATATGTGGTGCGGGCGGTCAGAATCTGGAAAGGTCTGCAAGCCTTAGAAGTTCTGATGCATTTTTTGCTTTGCCTGAAGGATCCAACAAGGGGCAAGTGGCTTCCAAGGCATCCATTTCACTTTGGATTCACCAGTTAATCACTCAGGCCTATGGCCTGAAAGGTAAATCTCCTCCCTTCAGGGTAAGAGCTCATTCTACCAGGGGTGTGGGAACCTCCTTTTTGCCATCAGGCGTCAGTGGCAGATTTGCAAGGCCGCTACTTGGTCTTCGGTACATACATAGTTACATAGCTAGTCAGGTTGAAAAAAAGACAAAAGTCCATCTAGTTCTACCAATAAAAAAAAAAAAAATTGAAAAAATATATATAACCATATAATCCCATATACAATCCTTCACCCACAGTTGATCCAGAGGAAGGCAAAAAACCCCAGCAAAGTATGATCCAATTTGCTATAGTGGGGGAAAAAATTCCTTCCTGATCCCCCCAAGAGGCAATTGGATTTTCACTGGATCAACTTTACCTAAAAATGTTAGTACCCAGGTATATTATTTACATTAAGGAAAGAACCCAGGCCTTTTTTAAAGCAATCTACTGTGCTGGCCAAAACCACCTCTGGAGGGAGTCTATTCCACATTTTCACAGCTCTAACTGTGAAAAAAACATTCTGTATTTGGAGATGAAACCTTTTTTCCTCCAGACGTAAAGAGTGCCCCCTTGTTCTTTGTGATGACATTAAAGTGAATAATTTAACACTATATGGACCACTTATATATTTGTACATGTTGATCATATCCCCCCTTAATCTCCTCTACTCAAGAGAGAATAAATTCAGTTCCTCTAATCTTTCCTCATAGCTGAGCTCCTCCATGCCTCTTATCAGTTTGGTTGCCCTTCTCTGCACTTTCTCCAGTTCCCCCATATCCTTTTTACGAACTGGTACCCAAACCATACGTTCACAAGATTTTATCAGATGGATGTTAGGGTAGCAGAGAACTCGGCTTTTAGCCGTAGTGTCTTACAGGCTGCTGTATAAATCTGATGGTGTTATTCATACAGCGTGTCTCCCTCCCCTCAAAGGGATTGCTCTGGGACATCCCAGGTAGTAATGTACTGTGCATGGCTGCTCTGTCCCATGATGTACAAAAAAGAAAATTGGATTTTTTTATACTTACTTACCTGTAAAATCAATTTCTTTGAGTACATCAAGGGACACAAAGGTCCCTCCCCTCTCTTTTTGGGAGTTCATTGCTTGCTACAAAACTGAAGTACTTCCTGTATGTGAGGGGTTATATAGAAGGGGACTTCCTGTCTTTTTTATTCCGCCAGTGTCCATTCACCTATAGGGGGCGCATAACACAGGTAGTAATGTGTATGGCTGCTCTGTGTCTCGTACTCAAATAAATGGATTTTACAGGTAGATAAGTAGAAAAAATCCAATTTTCTTCTGACAGTGAAAATGCAGTTTCCTTCTCTCCCACTCCTGTGCTCTATGCTGGCAGAGCTGAGTTACAGCCACACCCCCATCACACATGACCTCACATAGATGTATTGTAGAGAGAAGGAGGGGGCGTGTCTAACCAGGTCTCTTACTGAGTGTTAAGTGCACTGGTTCTAAGGTACCTGTGGCTTTCTGAATACCCAAACAGTGACTGCATCTGATTGGCTGCAGTCACTGTTCAGCTGACAGTTTTCCACCTGGCTCCTTCAATTCTTCAGTCAAAGTTTGGCCAGCCAGTGGTGCCGACAGGGCCACCTGAAACTTGAATTTTGGCAGCTTCAGCAAAATCAGACTAAATTTGAACCAAGTAATGGCCAGCTTAAAGTAGAATTAAACCCTCAGCACATTTTAGCTTAATACATTGAACACAATAAAATAAACATTCCCCAGTAAACCATTTGTTCTTACCTAAGCACTTTCAGTTTACAAATTTCAATGCTTTTGACTTCTGCTCTCTCAGTGCTGCTTGCCTGAACTTCCAGCCTTCATGGGAAAGAGTTAACAGCAGACAGCGCAGTCTCTAGTCTGTTAGCTAGGAGAAGGGAGGAGCAGGGGAGTGCCTTTCCATCCTAGGCTATGGGGCTGTGTGTTTCTATTGATGCACACAGTGTAGGGAGACACAACTCTAGTCCCTTCATGCAAGATTGGCTCCATAGGATTCTAAAAGAGAAAGCAGACACCCTGAAACAGGAAACCCGAGGCAGTGATCATGGCACCAGCTTAAACTGGAACATAGGCAAGGATTAAAGGATAAAGAAGCTGCATACTTGGTAAGTGATTAAATCAGCTGCTGAAAGTGCTAAATGAGGGTTCAATATCACTTTAACTTACTTTTCACTTCTCATAATTCTCAGTGGTGATTTGTAAATGCTGATCCTTAAAAGAGAAGTATTGAAATTGTTTTTTTTTCAGAATCATACTTACCTAGGTGGATGCAACATCAGCCCCAAGAGTGATCAAACACTGCCGATTGCTCGGTTCTCAGAGCTCCCTGAGTGCTGGTGACTATCAATCACCACTGTCTGCCCTGCCCCCCACTCATTGGAGCACTAGGAGGGGCGGAAGTGGCCAGCTCAGGCTCTCAGCGGCTCGCCAAGAGGCTGAGCTGGATGTCGGTCCAGATATGTGGGCAGATCCCGACCATATGGCCTTGATCTTTTTTGAGCCTGGATCGTCTCTATGACGTCAGCCGACAGCGGGCTTCACCCTGCTGTCTGCTGAAAATTGGTCACAGGAGTGCAGAACGAACTGCACTCTTGTGATCCACAGGAGAAGTACAGCCAAATGAGCTTTGTCTTTACTTCTCCATTAGGGTCCTTTCACACATGCGGAGCCCGTTTTGACGGGCTCCACTGCTCAGCAGGGACCAATCTGTTGATCCCCGCTGAGCCGACGGATGACAGGGCAGTCTCCGTGCAGAGACTGACCTGTCAGAGCTCCATTCTCCTCTATGGAGAATCGGATGAGCATGGACCGCCTGTCCATGCTCATCCGATCCACCAGGCGGATGGAAAATAGGGCTTCCATCCGTCTGTTTCTGGTGGATCGGAGCGAATTGGGTGTCAGCGGACATGTCACCGCTGACATCCGCCGCTCCATAGAGCACAATGGAGCGTCCGTTTGGGTCCGCCTGAAAAACTGACAGGCGGACCCAGACAGACCGTATGTGTGAAAGAGCCCTTAAGGGATCTATTAATAAAACATTCATTGCACGAATATCAGAAACATTCATGCAAACAGTACAAATGTCCCTGGATTTTTTTCTAATAGATTCATTCTTGTATTGTCAGTTCTATCTTGTGGCCAAAATCCAGAAAATTTTTTCTGAAAAACCTCAATGAGAATGAATACAGCATCTTGGCCACTAGTTGGAGCTAATAATACAGGAATAATTCTATTAAAAAAAAAAAAAAAAGGGAAAATTTTGTTCAGTTTGCAGTTTTGCTGTAAATAAATCCCTAAGTATTTTGAGAGTTGCGGTTGCAGCACAACAATCAAATGTGCTTTCCCTCCCCAGGCAATTGTATTTTTTTTTTATTACAGAATTACTCTTTTGAACAAAACTGAAGCAGAGTAAATCCCTTTATTTCTTAGAGTGTAGTGGAACAATATTTGATTTTTCTGAGCAATGTAATGGAGGTTATACAAGTGTAGGAGATCTCAGAAAATGTCATTATGTACGTTGTGATCACAGTTTTGCAGTATGAATGCTTATGTTTGTGTACGTGTATGTACTAAAAACAAATAAAAAAAGATGAAAGATTAAAGGAATTCCATGGTCACAGCACACACTTTTATTTTATAATATTGTATTGTAATAACAACCTGCCAGCCGCTTCTATACCGCCTTTGACAATCAAGTCACCATGGATGGTAAGCATTACCACCTGTCTGCAAGAACCCAAAGCATAGTTGCCAACATTGTCAAAAAATGTATAGGGACACTTTTTAGTCAGTAGGCGGAGTCGTATTATAATTAGGGGTGGGCCATTCATTTGTAGGCGTGTCATAGCTGGAGGTGAAAAATGTGGCGCACAAAGTGCATTGCAGCGAAAAATGGGCATAGCTGGAGCTAAATAGATGGCACGGCTTAAAGGGGGTGTGGCTCAAAGGGGGTGTGGTTCGAGTCTGAGATGAACGCGAGATGGAGGGAGAAAGAAAGAAATAGGGAGGGAAGGAGAGAAAGGGAAGGAAAGAAAGAGGGATGGAGGGACAGCAGGCCCAGATCCTACACCACAATAGCAATATGTGTATTCCAGAAAGTTTAACAATCAGCAGATAAAGATACTCCATACACCTGGGGCTAGCACTTAAATCATGGTTGTTATGGTGTCAGATTGATTGAAGCGCATTATTTCTTATATTACATTATAATAAAAAAATGCAATAGTTCAACTCACCATAATGCAGAATCAGTGGGAGCCCTGAGCGTGTCACTTGCCACGTCGCCTGCTACCAGATGCAGCGTGTCACTTGCCACCGTCACCTGCCACCAGATGCAGCTTGGCTAACTTGTCACTAGGTGCATTTTGTGTCACTTTGTCACCACAGATACAGCTAGTCCATGCTTCTCTGTATTGGTGATTTGCAGTGGCGTCACTAGGGTTGGTGACACCTGGTGCAGTAAAACATGGTGTCATACCCCCTTAATAATTAATATCCCAACCTAGCCTGCCACAGTGCTCTGACCTGCCACTATAGAGTGACAACAGGACAGAGCAGTAGACACTTGGCAGGCTAGCGCATCGGGCTCTCTCCTGTCTAGCCTGCCACAATGCCATGCAGTGCGCTGGACAAGCTAGTTTCGGGCCGGCAGCACATCTGCGCACTGTCACGGATAGGGGTGACACCATCATGGTCGGATATTAGGGCAGATGGGGGTCACTATCCCTAGGGGAGATAGGGCCCCTGTCTCCAGGGGAAATGGGGGTGCCTGTCCCAAGAGAATATGGCAGTTCCTGTCTCCAGGGAATATGGTGGTTCCTGTCTCCAGGCAATATGGTGGTTCCTGTCTCCAGGTAATATGGTGGTCTCTCTCCCCAGAGGGGATAGTGGCCCCTGCCCCAGGGGAGGTGGTGGTCTCTGGCTCCGGGTGGGATGGTGGTCCCTCTCTCCAGGGGGGATGGTGGTGCCTGCCCCCAATGGGGATGGTGATCCCTGTCCCCAGGGGGGATAGTGGTACCTCTGTCTCCCCAGGGGGGATGGTGGTCCCTACCCCCAGGAGGGATGGTGGTCCCTCTGTCTCCCCAGGGGGGTGGTGGTCCCCAGGGGGGATGGTGGTCCCTCTGTCTCCCCAGGGGGGATGGTGGTCCCTCTGTCTCCACAGGGGGTTATGGTCCCTCTGTCTTCCCAGGGGGGTTGGTGGTCTCGATCCACCAGGAGGGATGGTGGTCCCTCTCCCCAGGGGGGATGGTGCTCCCTCTATCTCCCCAGGAGGGATGTTGGTCCCTCTCCCCAGGGGGTGGTCTCTCTGTCTCCCCTGGGTGGTTGTGGTCCCTTTGTCTCCCCAGGGGAGTAGTGGTTCCTGCCCCCAAGAGGGATGGTGATTCCTGTCCCCAGAAGGGATGGAGGTCCCTGCCCCCAGGGGGGATGGTGGTCCCTCTGTCTCCACAGGGGGTTATGGTCCCTCTGTCTTCCCAGGGGGGTTGGTGGTCTCGATCCACCAGGAGGGATGGTGGTCCCACTCCCCAGGTGGGAGGGTGGTCCCTCTCCCCAGGGGGGATGGTGCTCCCTCTATCTCCCCAGGAGGGATGTTGGTCCCTCTCCCCAGGGGGTGGTCTCTCTGTCTCCCCTGGGTGGTTGTGGTCCCTTTGTCTCCCCAGGGGAGTAGTGGTTCCTGCCCCCAAGAGGGATGGTGATTCCTGTCCCCAGAAGGGATGGAGGTCCCTGCCCCCAGGGGGGATGGTGGTCCCTCTGTCTCCACAGGGGGTTATGGTCCCTCTGTCTTCCCAGGGGGGTTGGTGGTCTCGATCCACCAGGAGGGATGGTGGTCCCACTCCCCAGGTGGGAGGGTGGTCCCTCTCCCCAGGGGGGATGGTGCTCCCTCTATCTCCCCAGGAGGGATGTTGGTCCCTCTCCCCAGGGGGTGGTCTCTCTGTCTCCCCTGGGTGGTTGTGGTCCCTTTGTCTCCCCAGGGGAGTAGTGGTTCCTGCCCCCAAGAGGGATGGTGATTCCTGTCCCCAGAAGGGATGGAGGTCCCTGCCCCCAGGGGGGATGGTGGTTCCTGTCCCCAGGAGCGATGGTGGTCCCTCTCTCCAGGAGGATGGTGGTCCCTCTGTTTCCCCAGGGGGTGGTGGTCCTTCTCTCCAGGGAGGATGGTGGTGCCTGCCCCCAAGGGAGATGGTGGTCCCTGTCCCCAGGGGGGAAAGTGATACCTCTGTCTCCCCAGGAGGGATGTTGGTCCCTCTCCCCAGGGGGTGGTCTCTCTGTCTCCCCTGGGGGGTTGTGGTCCCTCTGTCTCCCCAGGGGAGTAGTTGTTCCTGCCCCCAAGAGGGATGGTGATTCCTGTCCCCAGAAGGGATGGAGGTCCCTGCCCCCAGGGGGGATGGTGGTTCCTGTCCCCAGGAGGGATGGTGGTCCCTCTCTCCAGGGGGGTGGTGGTCCCTCTGTTTCCCCAGGGGGGTGGTGGTCCTTCTCTCCAGGGGGGATGGTGGTGCCTGCCCCCAAGGGAGATGGTGGTCCCTGTCCCCAGGGGGGATAGTGATACCTCTGTCTCCCTGGGGGGGATGGTGGTCCCTACCCCCAGGAGGGATGGTGGTCCCTGTCCCCAGGAGGGATGGTGGTCTCTGTCCTCAGGAGGGATGGTGGTCCCTCTGTCTCCCCGGAAGGGATGGTGGTCTCTCTGTCTTGACAGGAGTAATGGTGGTCCCTCGGTCTCCCCAGGGGAGATGGTGGTCCCTCTGTATCCCCAGGGGGATGGTGGTCCCTCTGTCTCCTTAGGAAGGATGGTGGTCCCTCTGTCTCCCCAGAGGGGATGATGGTCCCTCTGTCTCCCCAGAGGGGATGGTGGTCTCTCCATCTCCCCAGGGGGGATGGTGGTCCCTCTGTCTCCCCAGGGGGATGGTGGTCCCCAGGGGGGATGGTGGTCTCTCCATCTCCCCAGGGGGGATGGTGGTCCCTCTGTCTCCCCAGGGGGATACGGCCCCTCAGTCTTCCCAGGGGGGTTGGTGGTTCCGGTCCACCAGGAGGGATGGTGGTCCCACTCCCCAGGAGGGATGGTGGTCCCTCTCCCCAGGGGGGATGGTGCTCCCTCTATCTCCCCAGGAGGGATGTTGGTCCCTCTCCCCAGGGGGTGGTTTCTCTGTCTCCCCTGGGGGGTTGTGGTCCCTCTGTCTCCCCAGGGGAGTAGTGGTCCCTGCCCCCAGGAGGGATGGTGATCCCTGTCCCCAGAAGGGATGGAGGTCCCTGCCCCCAGGGGGGATGGTGGTTCCTGTCCCCAGGAGGGATGGCGGTCCCTCTCTCCAGGGGGGTGGTCCCTCTGTCTCCCCAGTGGGGATGGTGGTCCTTGTTCCCAGAAGGGATGGTGGTCCCTCTCTCCAGGGGGGATGGTGGTCCCTCTATCTCCCCAGGGTGGTGGTGGTCCTTCTCCCCAGGGGAGATGTTGTCTCACTCACTGTGACTGAGGTGCAGGGAAGACACTGTCACTCCTCTGCACCCTGGTAGTGACGCCACTGCTGGGGATTTGATCTCTGCGCCAAAAGGCCAGCTCGTGGAGCAGGGAAGAACCAAGAAGCCGAGCCCGGGTGGCGGCTGCCAATGGAACAGCTGCTTTCATTGCCACCTGGGCTCCACCTCTTGTTTCTTCCTCACGAGACCGAGCTGGTCTTCTGTAAAATGGCAGCGGGGGCAATTCACCAGTGCCAGCCGCCGACCTCTAGCGGCGGTAGCGGCGAAAAATAGGGAAAACTGTGATTTCCCAGGACATTTCCCGGGAAACGGTAAGACCTTAACAAAGATCTAAATCCCGGGAATGTCCCAGGAAATTAGGGACTGTTGGCAAGTATGCCATAGTGGACTGTCCAACATGGGGAAATTAAAATTCATGTATAGCCAAAAGTTTTTTTTTTTAGTTTTGGACAGAGTATGGAATTGTAGTGCCCCATAGTGGTGCTTTTTTTTTGTTGTGGGTTTTGCTAGGAGAGGTAAAATTTAGTAAGGCCTGACAAAAAGTGCAGGCCTGAATGTTTTGATCTGGGCAGGGGGAGTGGCCCAGGGAGAGCTGAGGATTGCAGGGAGGAACACCCCTCAGATACTACTCCCCTTTGCTTCCAGAAGGCTCTGGAAAAGGGGATGGGAGAAGAGGTGTCACTCTCTGAAGTATGTTAAGGAGCCCTGACCAATCCCCAATCTGGATTGGCAGGGGAAAGGCCTCCTTAAATACTGTGATTTGCCCAGCAGAGGGGAGGAGAGTGTCAAGTGGAAGAGTGGAGGCCTCTCCCGGGAGGGAGCCCCCAGTCTGGGGGGTGGCCTTGAGGCCTGGAGGTTCGGTGCAGCCAGGAGCAGAGTCAGTTCCTGGAGTAGCACAAGTTAGCAGGAGAGCAGCAGAGCTCTACATTTAAAGACTGTTTAAAGGATCCACCGGTGTCAGTGAGTGACAGACCCCGGGAGCTGGATGTAAAGGCTGGAGCAGGCTGGGAGGGGACAGTGGACAGACTGTGGAGGTCAGAGGAGCCAGTCGGGGGAAGTAGTGTCATTGGACAGCGAGGTAGGCCGGAGTGGCCTGGAAGAGGGTGGGCTGGGAACAGTAGTCCATCAATACCCAGCTAGCACCAACGTACTTAGCTACACTTTGAGGGCCCCTGGCTTCACAACTGGGAGCCCATGGCCCTTGCCTGTAATGGATGGTCCGGAGGTCCTGCTCACAGTAGAGCAGGCCTCACCATGTGCTAGCTGTGGTGGAGGAAGAGGTGTTATGGGGGCCTGATAAATTGCCTTTCAGGCCTGGAAGAACAAGCAGTGTGAGCCGGAGAGAAGGAAAGGGGTGCAACAGTCAGCAAATGTCTGTGCTAGATGAAGAAGGAGTGTATATACTGCAGTGTATATAGAAGGTCCCATGAGTTGATCCATTGAGCATCCCACAGTTATCCCTTTCCCCATCCAAGTTTATCCCCTAAATAAAACAACAAAACAAAGTGCCGGCCTGTTCTGCAACTCTGGATGTATGGAAAATTGAGTGATTGAGGGTAGCGGACAGGTGAACCACAACTACCAGCCACCCCCAAGGGGGCACATGGCTACAGAAGAATTAAAACCCATGCAAGTTGTTTTTTTTATTTTAGCAGTCTGTGTACCATTGGTGAAAATTCCCTTCACTCTCTCTTCAAGGGGCACAGCAGGATGTTGAGAAATTTCCCAAAATTCGGGGACGGTTGTCCCCAGAACACAAGTCCCCAGAACACATGTCCCCATTGGAAGATTTGGCATTACCTTGTGGTCTGGGGAAAACTGTAAAATTTAGGATTTCCCATCACCTTCCTTTCCCGGAGACACAACAAGAAGTTAGAGGAAATCTTCCAAAGTGCAGGGACTTCCCATCTTAGACAGTTGTCCCAGGATACATACAGTATACCCATAGGAAGATTTGCCCTTACCTGGCTGTCTGGAGGAAACTCTAAAATTTAGTTTTTCCCTACAATTCCTTTACCCAGAGACCTAACAGAATGTTAGAGGAAATCTCCTGAAGTATGGGGAATTCCCCTCATAGACCATTGTCCCTGGAACACATGTCCCGATTGGAAGACTTGGCTTCACCTCATGGTCTGGGAAAAAACTCTAAATTTTTAGAGTTCCCATCACTTCCTCACAAGCACAAATGGAGACTGGATCTCCCCAATAGGAAAACAGACAGCATAAAAAAAGAATGGGACAGGGGTCTAACCCTTTTCTTCTCTATCCAAAACATTAAGAAAAAGGCTTTGCCTAGAGCAGTGGTCTCCAAACTTTGGCCCAGGGGCCAAATGCGACCCTTTGCTTACCTTTACCTGGCCCTTCCACTATTCCTTCCACTTATAGGAGACACTATTCCTTCCACTAACACTGATAGTGGGGCATTATTCCTCCCACTGATACCAATGATGGGGCACTATTCCTCCCACTGACACCAATGATGGGGCACTATTCCTTCCATTGATATCAATAATGGGGCACTATTCATTCCACTGATATGAAACACTATTCCTTCCACTGACACTAACAGTGCGGCACTATTCCTCCCACTGACACCAATGATGGGGCACTATTCCATCCACTGAAACTAATGATGGGGCACTATTATTCCCACTGACACCAATGATGGAGCACTATTCCTTCCACTGATACCAATGATGGGGCACTAATCCTCTCACTGACACCAATGATGGGGCACGATTCCTCCCACTGACACCAATAACGGGACACTATTCCTCCCACTGATGCCAATGATGGGGCACTATCCCTCCCACTGACACCAATGATGGACACTATTCCTTCCACTGATACCAATGATGGGGCACTAATCCTCTCACTGACACCAATGATGGGGCAAGATTCCTCCCACTGACACCAATAACGGGGCACTATTCCTCCCACTGACGCCAATGATGGGCCACTATTCCTCCCACTGACACCAATGATGGGCTCTATTCCTTCCACTGATACCAATGATGGGGCACTATTCCTCCCACTGACACCAATGATGGGGCACTATTCATTCCACTGATATGAAACACTATTCCTTCCACTGACACTAACAGTGCAGCACTATTCCTCCCACTGACACCAATGATGGGGCACTATTCCATCCACTGAAACTAATGATGGGGCACTATTATTCCCACTGACACCAATGATGGGGCACTATTCCTTCCACTGTTACCAATGATGGGGCACTAATCCTCTCACTGACACCAATGACGGGGCACGATTCCTCCCACTGACACCAATAACGGGACACTATTCCTCCAACTGATACCAATGATGGGGCACTATTCCTCCCACTGACACCAATAATGGGGCACTATGCCTTCCACTGATGCCAATGATGGGGCACTATTCCTCCCACTGACAACAATGATGGGGCACTATTCCTCCCACTGATACCAATGATGGGACTATTCCTCCCACTGACACCAATAATGAAACACCATTCCTCTCACTGATACCAATGATGGCACGCTTTTCCTCCAACTGACACCAATGATGGGGCACTATTCCGCCCACTGATACAAGGCACTATAATACCAAAGATGGGGCACTCTTTACTCCCAGTGACCTCAGGACATTTTCTACTCCCACTGCTCACAGGCTGGCCCCCCCTAAAGTCCGAAGGACAGTACACTGGCCCTTTGTTTAGAAAGTGTGGAGACCCCTGGCCTACAGATACACATCTAAGTTTCACCTTCCCTGGGGTCAAGTGCTCCACTGACATTTATCTTGTTAGATGGAGTACAATAGCAGTGTGCCAGAAAGATGCAACAAAGTAAAAAAAAAAAAAAATCAATAAAAAATCATGAAATGAGGAAAGTGCGATAATATCTAAACATGAAAAGTGAAGAATGAATGGAAAATACGTCACAGGTACAGCATGATAGAAAAGTAGGCTCTAACACATATGAAGCATTCAGGAACTTTCTGAAATAATGAATAGAATTCCGCTGGCACACTGTCTGTGTTCCGCCACCTGTTCCTGTTCCCATACAGCGCGGTCCCTCATTAAAATGAACACAGCTCTGCTCGTCAGGGGTCTTATAAATTTCTGTTCCAGCCTGATTGATTAGGGCCGGGGTATAACAAACTCATAAATGGCACAGGCAGAGTTGTAAACAACTAACTCGGCAGACTCTCTTGTGCCGGCGGTGACATGTCTTATTGCTTTCCCAGCAATCGTCTGGCATTTGGCTGCAGAAGAAAAAAAAAATAGAAATCCTTTCAAACAGACAGCATCACTCATAATAAAAGAGCTTTCCGCTCTGCGCTATTTCAGGCGATGGTGGATTAACTCTCCAATGGCTGGCACCGCACAGTGAAAAGGCAATCATTGACTTAAGGCGCCATTTATTTTGAAAGCACCAAGGCAATTCAACTGCATTGTAGCACGCTGCAGTGCCCATTAGTGCACTGCCGTGTGTTGTCTAAATTGTCTCCGATATAAAGTTGGCCCTATTACCATACTGAGTGTGCCCAAGATTGTTGCCTCACTATCTACTTCAACAGCAGATTAAAGCACTGTGAGTCCCCAGACAGCAAAGCACTATAAAATTAGAAATTAATAAAAACATTATTAATTAAAAAAACATGTCATGTACAATTTTAGCAATGTTAGGGTACACCGGCAGCCCATTTATTGCAAATCGGCTTCCTTAAATGCACGTTCAGTAATGCATGCATTTAACAAAGGGGTAAAAAATCATGAAACAAAAGTCATACTGGCAAGCGCCCCACCCAAGGGAAGGGTGCCTGTAGGCACATGCCTACAGTACCTAATGGAAAATCTAACCCTGGTTGGGGGCTGTAATGCAGTGCTGCATTTAGCAGCCTAAAAAAAAGCAGAGGTGCATCAGTGGCTGTACAGATCCTGCATTTTTACTGCATGTACATGTGCAAACGCACGTCTAAAAGTGACGGACGTGAATGCATCTAAACTGGCAGAATCGCCAGGTGAAAAAAAGGAAAATCAGCCGAAAAAAGAAAGTTAATGCAGGCTTCAAATCTAAGGACTGGTAAACTGCAAACAGATTACATTTTTGTTCCCAAATTTAGATATCTTTCAAAGGGTGGCTCTGTGTGCTAGAAGTGATCTATCACACAGATCAAGGTGTTACAAGTAATCTTGTTATTGTTCCTAAACATGCCTAATTCTGTATGGAGTCCACCAGGTTTTTTTTTTAATTGCAATTCTATTTCTCTGCTCTACTCCATAGAAAGAAGCTAATGTTTGTAGTCAGGATTCCCAGAGGACCTTGTCCCCATGCTTCTATAAATAGCTTTCTTCCCCCTCCTGGCAGGTTCCGTACGCTTAGGTAGTAGGGGGCGGGAAGGTTCTGTAGGACTATGCATTTGTTGGACTGCACCATCTGGATGCTGGGCATGTCTGATAGCGTGGATCAGGTCACTTTCATTAAAATGAACCCGTCTTGAATTACAAGTCCCTGCTGTTGATTCTACAGACTAAACTGTAATCCGTGGAACCCCCCCTAAATATCTTCGTACC
>BLSH010281555.1:278999-295608 GCA_018402905.1 Glandirana rugosa | reverse complement strand
ACCATGTGATATATTACTTATTTGTACGTTTGGTGTTTCTACGTGGCGAGTCTTGGGTCTCGTGTTTTTTTAAGTCAAGTAATATTTTCATACGTGTGGACACAGTCCACGAGTCCAAGTCCTACAAGGAGGAGTAGACTATCAGGTTTAATATATGTCGTTTTTCTTGACCGTGTGACTTCATGCTATAGGTTACTTAAATAAGGTACGGGTATTTTTATGTCGTCTGCGTAAAGCCGAACATCGGAACAAGTGTCGTATACGACACTTGTTCCGATGTTCGGCTTTGCGCAGACGCACACGACATAAAAATACCCGTACCTTATTTAAGTTTTGCTGTATATAATTTGGACTATCAGATGAGGAGGAACATCCTGAACCTGAGCACCTGACACAGGTGTGCATACTTTTATAATGAACTGAATTTTTTTGTGCTCTGGGTTCTGAGCGGTGCATCTTTGTGGTTTGCATGTTTATTCATTATATAGTGTACCATAGTGGATACCCTGCCGGTGTTCTGTGAAAACATCCAACTCTTCGTAATCTCCAATTACTGCTACTGGAGCGTCACCGGAAATGACGTGGTTCAAGATTTTAGCGAGTTGGCTGTTTTGGGGAAACATTGGCATACCATGCCGGAACTTCAGAGCTTCTTGCTGGAACCAAGGCCTCCCATGCTCATGCGCTGGAGTGACGTCATCGCGGCTCCGGCCACTCACAACGCCGTAGCCCCGGAAGAAAGGACAGGAGAAGATGCCAGCCCTCTCAGCGGTGCATGCGCTCTGAAGGTCCGGTGTTCTGACAAAAATTCCAACTCACCAAAATCTCCAACCATGTCACTTCCAGTGACTCTCCAGCAGCAGTAATTGGAGATTTAGATGAGTTGGTTGTTGTCACAGAACACCGGCAGAATATACAGTGCGGTACACGATGAGTTGGCTGTTTTGACAGAACACCGGCTAAGGAAGAAAAAAGTTGTTGCCCCCTTGGAGGTGACCATGTTGTTGGTTAATAGCGGGTGGACAACCATGTTCATTCATTATATAGTGTACCGTAGTGTATACGCTGCCGGTGTTCTGTGTAAACATCCAACTCTTCGTAATCTCCAATTACTGCTACTGGAGCGTCACCAGAAATGACGTGGTTCAAGATTTTAGCGAGTTGGCTGTTTTGGCGAAACATCGGCATACCATGCCGGACCGTCAGAGCTTCTTGCTGGAACCAAGGGCTCCCACGCACATGCGCGGGAGTGACGTCCTCACGGCTCCAGCCACTCACAACACCGTAGCCCTGGAATAAAGGACAGGAGAAGATGTCAACCCTCTCAGCAGTGACCGGGCACCGCTGAGAGAGCTTCGTTCTAAGGTAAGTATTTCATTATGTGCTAGTATGCGATGCATTATGCCTTTGTCTTACAGGTTTATTTTTTGGGGGTTTACAACTGCTTTAAATCCATTTTATTTAATTTTTCTATTTTGATTTTGAAATGTATAAATTGAAGTGTAAGCATTTTTCTTTACAATAATTTTTTATTATTTTAAAGAGAACGTTTACAAAACATTGTGGGATTGGCGCAAGAATACAATCTTCATTAAAAAAACAATGCACTAAATAAAGAGTAGATTAGAGGAGGTATAAGACACTTTTCCCATCTTTGGTTATGTGCTGTAAGATATACAGTAAGTCAGCCTAGGTAACATCAAAAATTAGAACCAATGCATTCAAAATCAGTATGAAAACAAAGAAACTGCGAATAGATGGGACCTTTCTTTCCCCTATTAATGTGTTTAAACAATTATTATATGTGTCTATCTGAAATAAACCGAACGTGCCTGTATTGGACAAACTGGAAAGACATCCTCATAGTCCCCTGCATCCTAAACAGTGCAGAGAGGGAGGAGAGGGGAGATAGATAGAGTCACTATTCTGACTCATTCAATTGTTTGTGTGAGTTTGAGCTAAGCCATAGAAGAAGTTTACAAATGAATGAATAGGACATTAAAGGTGTCAGAACAAAGCTGAACAACGGTTTATATAAAATACAATTACTTCACAAATATTATTAGGATAAAAGCATTTCACAATAGGATGGACAAGTGATGGAGCTCCCACATACATCTTAATCATTGCCTAACATATTACTCTGTATACAATGTCACAGAGAAGGGTTACATATGACCTTCGATGGTAATAGAAGTTTCAATAGAAGTTGTGTAATATTCTTCAATGCATTTTGCGATAGGCCTTGTTGGGAGGATATACTACATGGCAAAGTTTTGTTGAGCTCACCACATTAGGACCTCACGAGTTGCCACCAACTGCAAACCAAAAATGTCTGCCAATACAAACCAACACAGGGGTCCCAAGTGGACCACAGGAAGAAAGAATAAAATAATGCACCAGCTTCAGAAGGAGGTGCTTTTCCTCAAAGGGGGGCCTAATGTGTAACAATGGCAGAGAAGATTCAACACCAATAACATAACTCCCAACTGTCCCTGATTTCGAGGGCCTGCCCCTGATTTGGAAAAAAGTCCCTCTTTCCTCCTCATTTGTCTCTCATTTTGGTCTGATCTCCATAGTTGTATATAAAATGCACTTTTTATCTTTCAAAAAGTGTTTCCCAGTGCTAAACCTTTCGTCCAATTTCTAAATTGCTGCATTTGTAAATTTCAAAAGCCAATATAAAGGAATAGCAGTGGTAAAAATAGCACTTGTGGGTTTAACTAATTTCTTTTGTATAATTCTCCTTTAAGGGGGCGTGCTCTATGCCTACATACTTTTGCTAATGGGTGTCTCTCATTCCCATCTCAAAAAGTTGGGAGGTATGCCAATAGGTATACAGTATCTCACAAAAGTGAATACACCCCTCATATTTTTGTAAATATTTTATTATATCTTTTCATGTAACAGCACTGAAGAAATGACACTTAGCTACAATGTAAAGTAGTGAGTGTACAGCTTGTATAACAGTGTAAATTTGCTGTCCCCTCAAAATACCTCAACACACAGCCATTAATGTCTAAACCACTGGCAACAAATTTGAGTACACCCCTAAGTGAAAATGTCCAAATTGGGTTCCAAAGTGTGAATATTTTGTGTGGCCACCATTATTTTCCAGCACTGCCTTAACCCTCTTGGGTATGGAGTCCACCAGAGCTTTACAGGTTGCCACTGGAGTCCTCTTCCACTCCTCCATGATGATATTAGGGAGCTGGTGGATGCTAGAGACCTTGAGCTTCTCCACCTTCCATTTGAGGATGCCCCACAGATGCTCAATAGGGATTAGATCTGGAGACATGCTTGGCCAGTCCATCACCTTTACCTTCAACTTCTTTAGCAAGGCAATGATCGTCTTGGAGGTGTGTTTGTGGTCGTTATCATGTTGGAATACTACCCTGCGGCCCAGTCTTCATTCAGTATGTCACAGTACATGTTGGCATTCATGGTTCCCTCAATGAACAGCACTCATTCAGCCCCAGACCATGACACTCCCACCACCATGCTTGACTGTAGGCATGACACACTTGTCTTTGTACTCCCCACCTGGTTGCCGCCACGCACACTTGACACCATCTAAACCAAATAATATTATCTTTGTCTCATCAGACCACAGGACGTGGTTCCATTAATCCATGTCCTTAGTCTTCTTGTCTTCAGCAAACTGTTTGCAGGCTTTCTTGTGCATCATCTTTAGAAGAGGCTTCTTTCTGGGACGACAGCCATGCAGACCAATTTGATGCAGTGTGCAGCATATGGTCTGAGCACTGACAGGCTGGCCCCCCACCCCTTCAACCTCTGCAGCAATGCTGGCAGCACTCATACGTATATTTCCCAAAGACAACCTCTAGATATGATGCTGAGCACATGCACTCAACTTCTTTGGTTGACTATGGCGAGGCCTGCTCTGAGTGGAACCTGTCCTGTTAAACCGCTGTATGGTCTTGGCCACTCTGCTGCAGCTCAGTTTCAGGGTCTTGGCAATCCTGTTATAGCCTAGGCCATTTTTATGTAGAGTGATAATTCTTTTTTTCAGATACTAAGAGAGTTCTTTGCCATGAGGTGCCATGTTGAACTTCCAGTGACCAGTATGAGAGAGTGAGAGCGATAACACCAAATTCAACACACCTGCTCCCCAGTCACACCTGAGACCTTGTAACACTAATGAGTCACATGACACAGGTGAGGGAAAATGGCTAATTGGGTCACTTTTGTTGCCAGCAGTTTAGTCATTAATGTCTGTGTGTTGAGTTATTTTGAGGGGACAGAAAATTTACACTGTTATACAAGCTGTACACTCACTACTTTACATTGCAGCAAAGTGTCACTTCTTCAGTGTTGTCACATGAAAAGATAGAATAAAATATTTACAAAAATGTGAGGGGTGTACTCACTTTTGTGAGATACTGTATATCTGAAAAGGGGACCCAGATATAGTAAGCCAACACCTCAAAACAAGGCCTCACATCACTCTGTGTTCACCAGCCCCAACCTGTTGGAAACGGGTACATTAATTTTTGGTACCGCATGTAGAGGTGCATTGAGGCCAGAGTGTCCATACAGATACTCCGTCCTCAGTGCAGCCAAGCTCCCTCCCTGCCCCTGCAGCTGTCACATCAGCTGAGGACTTTTCTACCTGGGTGGGCAGAAGTTGATGGGATTCACAGACACTAGTTCCCCATCAAGTCCGCTCCTTCTTGTGATTGACAGCAGGCAGTGCTAGTGGCTATTGAATCGATCACTGCTTGCTGTCAATCACAAGGAGAGAGCAGACCTGATGGGGAACTAGTATCTCAGCTCTCCTATCAGGATCCATCCACTATTATCATCACTGGTTGCTGGAAGACTGTTGGCTGTGAAGCCCGCAGCATACTTAAAAATGAGTGACAGGTGGGGTGGGAAGGTGGTAGTGGTGGCACACATGCCACTCTGCTACACAGTGTAGAGAGATAGGCATTTTGACTGTCTCTGTACGTCAACTTAGAGTTTATCTTAATTACCTCAAGTTTCATTATCTGTGAACTCAAGGTCATTCTTTTTAAATTAAGTGCAGTCATAGCCAAGGCCAGTTTTTCCACTAGGCACTGCACTCCATCTAGGAAGGGCGCCCATCAGTATGAGTTTTTTTTCTTTTTTTTAACCCTTTTGCTGCCAGGTCAGTACGTGAAGGTCAGTCAGTGTGAAGAAAAGATTAAAGCCCAGTAACTGGCTTCTGTTAGAGGTCCCCTAGGTGCCAGCCAGTGCTGCTAATCCATGCCCAATAGTGCCATATATCAATGCCCATCAGTACTGTTACTTAGTGCCCATCAGTGCCCCCTATCAGTGCCCATCAGTGCTGCCAATAAGTGCCTATTAGTGCCTCTTGATCAGTGCCCATCAGTGCTGCCTATCAGTGTCGCCTATCAGTGCCACCTCTCCGTGTCTCCTGATCAGTGCCCATCAGTGCCACATATCAGTGCCCATCAGTGCCACCCATCAGTACAACCTCATCAGTGCCTCCTGATCAGTGCCCAACAGTGCCACCTATCAGTGCCCATCAGTGCCACATCTTCAGTGCCCATCAGTGAAGGAAAAACATTTTAAAACTAAATATGAAAAACGTTTTGTTTCTTTTTTCAAAATTTTCAGTCTTTGTTTAGCAAAAACCTAGTACGTGATCTGACACTTGAGGGTCTGGGGCACACCCCGTCGGCGACCCGCTCCTGCTGTGATTACACACATTGGGAGCCCAGCGCCAGGGAATGCGGACTTTATGTCCACCATCACCTTCCAATTACACAGTACAGCCTATGTAAACAAGGCAGATTGTCGTTCTGATAGAAGGGAAGGTATTGGTCCTGTGTCTCTGCTAAGCAGGAACATGGATCATTGCCTTCCCCTAGTCAGAGCACCTCCCCCACAGTAAGTAAGCGCAGGCTAGGCACACAGTTAACCCTTTTATCACCCCTGATGTTAACCCCTTCCCAGCCAGTGTCATTAGTACAGTGACAGTGAATATCTTTAGCACTGATCACTGTATTAGTGTCACTGGTCCCCAAAAAGTGTCAAACGTGTCAGTTAGGTTTGTCCGCCGCAATATCGCAGTCCCGCTATAAGTGATCACGGCCATTACTAGTGAAAAAAAAACTAAATAAAAATATCACATAGTTAGCAGATGCTATAACTTTTGTGCAAACCAATCAATATACACTTAATGGGATTTTTTTACCAAAAATATGTGGCGGAATATATATTGGCCTAAATTTATGAAGAAATTCTATTTTTTTACATTTTTGTATTGGATGTGTTTTATAGGAGAAAGTAAAAAAATATTGTTTTTTTGTCAAAATTGTTGACTGCGCAACTGTCAGTTAAAGTAACGCAGTGCCATATCGCAAAAAATGGCCTGGCCATGAAGGGGAGTAAACCTTCTGGGGGGCAAGTGGTTAATAATCCTTTTCCATTTAACATAACATTATATTATTGTTCCTACATTTACATGTGAACAAAGCTGTCCAGCAATATGAACAGTGACATCTGCTATTATTTCAAGGCCTGTCAACTTATTTTTGGCCTATAGTGAAGTATCTGAAACTCCCTTTGCTACAAAGCGACTACTCTTCTAATTGCTGTGGTGACTGAAGAATCCTTGTTCCAGAAGTTCAGGAGTATAAAATAAGAGAGTGTGCTCATGACTTTGTTCAGCTAGAAGGATCAGAGGCAGGCACAGACTGAAGTTCCCAGGATCCAAAGGTCAGGCAGAAACGGTCAGATCTAATCACTGACAATACACTGAAGACAATTTTATGGACTTTACTGCTGCCTGCTCCACTGTGAGTTTTCAGCAATTCTTTAGCTGTACCTGTTGCAGTATCAATGTACGCTTTCTCTAATATGTACCATTACCCTCACAAGGGCTGCTGGTAACTGGCTCCCCTATTCCTGCATAGCCAGGCAACACACATTTTCCACTTGCACCCAGGCACAAGAAGTCGGCCCTTGGCTTTGTTTTTGTTGTTTTATTAGGGGTAACAATTTGGATGGGGTAGAGGAATTTATGGGTTGCCCAAATTCACAAAAGAGCAACAGATGGGGGACAACTTCCTTCCTCTGTCCAAACAAATCCTGGACTGTTCTTCCTGCACACGCACAGTCCTTTGAAGATCAGCAGCAACAGTCCTTTACAGACTAGGAGTTCTTAGTCTCCTTTGGAAAATAGCACAAATGTTGAAAACTGTTAGGAAAAGCAAACGTGCCTGGGAATCGCCTGTGCGCATTGGCCCGTGCCAATGGCGCCAAAATGGACTATTTAGCCAGACAGCACCCTGAAGCAGGTGCTGTCCGTTCTACAGTGCTCCCTGCACCTATGACCCCCCTGTGATTGCTACTGAGTGACTTCCTGCGTCTGTGCCCCCTGGCTACACCTGTGAACTTTGCTGATATCTGCCTGCCCTTGACTACGGCCTGATTTCGACTATCCTCTTGCCTTCTCCCTTGTACCTCTGCTGCTAGCACGTTGCCGACCCTGCCTGTACCCGACCATCCATTTGCCTGATCCCGCTGTACCACACCGCCTGCCAGTTGCCGACCCGGACTGTACCACTACCCTTCAGCTTGCACGAGCTTTAGTGGACTTCTGCTTATCATCTGAGATTGTCCAGCCCTCGTGCCCCCCCACGTGCTCCAGAGCTCCCCGTCCACACTACCAGGGGTTCTCAAACCAGGGCCACAAGAGAGGTTGCCCCCGCATACACCAGACTCTACCAGCAGGTACGTGACAAAGACTGCATGCAAGAGTATCTCTTCTCCTCTGTGGAACTGCTCCCAGCTCCCCTGCTTGGAGGTACTACCAGCTCATCTGGCTGCTGCACTGAAGATCTCCCAGGGCAAGGTAATAATGAATTAAGCACAACACTGTCCTTTAAAAAGCTTGCTACAGTCTCTTCTCTGTAAATCCTTGGGTGTGGTGATGTACTCACACTGTTCTCCTTGCTCCCGCTGCTTCTCAGGCAAGAATTCTGTTCAAACCGTGATGCTGAATGGATCTTCCTGAGCCAGCCTGACCTAGGGGACCCCTCCTAGGCCACGACAGCCTCCTCAGCACTTCATCTTCCACCTGCTGGCATGGGTTTCCCATATTTAAGGGCTGATCAGCCTTGCCTGGGGATTGGCCAAGTTCCCTCATATATGCAGCCGTCCTGGCCTCTGTCCACTAGCTTCTAGAAGTCTCTCTGTCACGGAACCCCGTCGCACTCTGCTTGAGTGCTTCCATCAGTATATCACTTGCTCCATTCTGGACCTTCAGATATCAGATATTACAGCCACATATTGTAACCAAGAACCAGGAGAGACTAGCTCAGTTACAAAGCTGGAACATGGAATATTTTATTGGAAACAAGAATGCAGGCTTTTATACACTTGAGAAGAACATTCCCCCCTCCTGATCATATTACCCTAACAATGCAAACTGTAACCAGAAACATATATTAACATGAGCTAATTAACTAGTCATTTAACCAGCCTAGGTGTCTCAATGCCCACCCAGACAATGCTTTGATTAATAAGGATTTCACTATAGGTCAGACTTGTTGTCACCAGGTGCATTACACATTATCATAAGTATAAATACAGAACACCTTCACACAATAGGAGGAGACCTCAGTAGTAGATGGACTGGCTCCTACATTGAAGTCCATGGAATACACATCCAAGCAATGCTTTGATTAATCGGGGTTTGCAGACTGCATGGCAACAGTCTACAAAGCTCATACAATGTTCCATAATTTTGATACAGTGGAATTGATGTATCATAGATTTCTTGAGGGATATTGTAAGTATTAAGTAATCCAAACCACATTATCGGTGCCCATTAAATAGCTGTCCATCATTTTCTCAGTCACCCTGTGCCCCTAATAGACACAGGGTGACCTAGACATAAGAGGGACATAGAGAGCTGAAGCAACCTCTCCAAGGGATTCTGGGTTCCAGGGCCCCCTGCCCAAAGTGACTCCCGTCACACTCTTTAACCATCCAGATCGGGGAAGGGGGCGGGGGGTACCAGAGGCCTGTATCTGTCTTCCAGCCAGACCTGCAGTAAACCCTGACCCAATTTCAGACTCACAAACTAACCATGAGTCAACTTAAATTTGCCTGTATTAAACTAATAGCACACTAGAGGTACTAAAATTAAATAAAGATGCTAAATAAATTGATCATTTAACAAGAATGACAAAATGTTTTACAGGAAAAAAATTTATTAAAACATTTCTAGAAAGGGAGTCCACAAAGTTCAGGAACAATTTTGGTCAACATACAAACTTCTAAATTTGCTTGTGTTCCTGGGATAACATGCAGTTTACCAGCTCTCTGACTTTGGACAGACTGTTGACAGTTTAGAAAGTCACGATACTGGGCAGAGAGTCTTTTCCGCCCTGTCTGTGTTGTGGTTTAGTAGCGCTCTGTCCTTGAACATATTGTCTATTCAGCCCTATCCATGTAAATGTTTGCAGCTTCCTGACTCCTGGTAGAATGACTTTTTCAGGTATGAAGATGTAGCATCTTCATAGCTGTGCTTAGCCTATTGCATTAGGGTGTGCACCCTAAAGCTCAAACACATTCTGCCCTGCCCTGTCTACATGGCATTTTATTTTAACTCTGTCTATTGCAGTGTGTCCATTTGCCAGCTTTCCTGTTTTTTGACCTTCCTGACCTTAGACAGTGTCAGTTCAACCCTGTCTACACTTTAATTTGGTAGCTCTTTGACTCTGGGCAGATTATTATTATTAGGCAGGATTTATATAGTGCCAAGAGTTTGAGCAGCACTTTACAGAAGTAGAGAGTTCCAGAGGATGGGAGAGGCTTTGGAGAAGTCCTGGAGATGGGCATGGCAGGAGGAGACAAGAGAGAAGGAGGTTATGCAAAACTGTACCCAAATGAAAAAGTTATAATTTTTTCACACAAACAGAGCTTTCTTTTGATGGTATTTAACCACTTGCCATCTGACGATGACAGAGTGGCTCTTTAAGGCAAAATGGCGTCATATGACGGCGCTCACTGTGTTCGGGGAGGGCCAGGGAGCGGGTGCGGCGGCTTCGATTGCCGCCGGCTACCCGCATGCCCCCCCCCCCGGGGTGAAAGAACGGAGGTCCGTGTAAGTAAACACGGACCTCCGTTCAGTGAGAGGGGGAAGGACTGTGATCACAGCCTTCCTTTACACGGAAGCTGTGATCACTTCCCTTCCCCTGTTAGGGCAGCCCCCATACAGTAAGAACACGCCCAGGGAATACAGTTAACCCTTACAGCGCCCCCTGCAGGTTAACCCATTCACTGCCAATGGCATTTACACACAGTAATCAGTGCATTTTTATAGCACTGATCGCTGTATAAATGCCAATGGTCCCAAAAAAGTGTCAAAATGTTCCGACATGTCCGCTGAAATATCGCAGTACCGCTAAAAATCGCAGATCGCCACCATTACTAGTAAAAAATAAAAAAAAATAAAAACCCCAGAAAAGAATTCTCATCATCCGTAAACGCGACCACTTTTGCGCAAACCAATCAATAAACGCCGATTGCGATTTTTTTAATCACAAATATGAGGAAGAATATAAATCGGCTAAAACCGATGAAAAAAAATGTTTTTTTATATTTTTTTTTTGGATTTGTATTTTAGCAAAAAGTAAGAAATTTGGGTTTTTTTGCAAAATTGTCGCTCTTCTTTTGTTTATAGCGGCGATCAGAAATGACGCAGCGGTGATCAAATACCACCAAAAGAAAGCTCTATTTGTGGGGAAAAAAGGACGCAAATTTCGTTTGGATACAACATCGCATGACTGCGCAATTATCAGTTAAAGCGACGCAGTGCCGAATCGCAAAAAGGGCTCCGATCCTAACGTGTGAAATCCTTCTGGGGCTGAAGTGGTTAATCGCCGTTGGGTTTTTTAAATTTTTTTGCAAAATTTTTGTGAAAATTTTGAAAAAAAAAACCCTTTTTCATAGTTGCTGTCAGTAAATTTTGTAAATAAGTAATTTTTCTTCTTCACTGATGTGCACTGATGAGGGAGCACTGATAGGCTGCACTGATGAGGCGGCACTTATGGGCATTGATGAGGTGGCACTGAAGGGCACTGATTAGGTGGCACTGATGCGGAGACACTACTATGCCGCACTGTTGGGTACTGATATGCGGTCCTGATGATCACTAATAGGTGGCACTAATAGGTGGCACTGATGGGCAGCACTTATGGGCAATGATAGATGGCACTGATGGGAAGCACTGGTGGGCAGCACTGATGAGCAGGCACTGATGGGCACTGAAAGGCAGCACTAATTGGTGTCACTGATGGGCACTGATTGGTGTCACTGATGAGCACTGATTAGTGTGGCTGATGAGCCCTGCTGGTGCTGTCCTGATTATCTGTACATTCTCCCCTGTGAGTACACTGCCAGTGAGAGACGAGGAGAGCTGATAAACGGCCCTTTTGTATTTACATGTGAGCGGCTGTGATTGTACACAGCTGATCACATGGGTAAAGACCCATCAGCTCTTTACGGAGATCAGGGTTGCACCGTGTCCCGATCTGCGTGCCGACACTGGGGTGACGGCATATGACATTGCCCCAGAAGGAGAGGAGATCCCCCAGCTGTCATTTACTATATGGCGGCAGGTGGTAGCTAATGGTGGTGATGGTTCACCCTGGTGGTCATGAGTCCTGGCTCAACACATTATTTTTAATGGCACAGCGGTGATTCTACAAATAATTGGGACTGTCGCTATTTTTGTACACATTTGTATTTTTATATTTGCCGCTGGATTATACTTTGTTGTTCCTTTGGACTTCACTGTTATTAGTTTGTTTATTTTGTTTGGATTAAGTGTTCAAAATATCACGAATAGCGCGGCAAATCATTTACATTTCTTTGGTTACAAAGTTTGTCGGACTTTTTTTTGCCAGCAGCTTTATTTTGCACAATTTCTAGTGTGTTCTTTACCTAAGGCATCTTGGCACAGGGTAGGAAAGTTAAATAGGTGTAAACATAGAGGTGTTTTAAGTTCATCAACTACAGTTTAGGTTTTCTTTAGAGACGATTTATAAAATATAACTGCTTTAATATGTTAATTGAAGATGCTGGCGTAGTAAAGTCTTACCCTAGATGATCTTCAAGGGTTCACAAAGGACAGGCAGCCTGACTTGAGTTTTCATGGCTGTTCAAGAACAAGACTTTTCAAAGTTGCCATCCTTAAGTAAAAAAATTATAAGGTGACCGGGTACCTTTCAGATTGGGAACAATCTCTCATGACTCTGTCATACATTGGCAACCCTACATACAGACTTTGAAGGGTGATGAACAAGACATTTAAATGCTGATTACTTCATGTCATGTTTTCGTCCTTTCAGTTTGTTTTGTTGTTAGACTTTGGCAAATGTGGAATGGCAGTAATGGCTTTTAAAATATAGCTGTTGCCAGGAGACCGCAGATTGAGCCAAGAAAACGTGATCACATAAAAAGCTGTCAATTCATACAATCCAAGAGTTGAGGTCAGCGGGTGAAGCCAAGACCTCAGCGGGTGTGATGCCTGAAATGGCAGGTGATATTTCCATTCTAAATTCCAGTCTAATGAGATATAAGATGAGGCTTGAGGTGAAATATTAAAGACTGAACTGTGCTTGTTAAACTTCTTTTCCTGCAGGAAAATTTACACCCCAAAAAATAAGGTTACAGCAACAAACATAGCAGATGCAACACAGCTATTGAACTATTTAAAAGGCTGTGAATTAGTATGTGGTCCAACACTTAAAAGAACATCAATCTTAGCAGAAACTTTGCCATAGAAGGGAAAAAAATAATACACCCGTGCAAGAGATTGAAGGACCTTTCACGCAGGAAAGCTCTTTGAGACCACTGGCTCAAGAAAAAACTTTTAGCCGTTAAAAGCACATTATTTCAGTAGAATCCAAAACCTTTCTTTTTTTTTTTTTTTAATAGTGTGCACATGGTGTCATGAGGACCACCGTCATTCTGATTGTTGAGTAGTATGAAAATGCAGGTTAAATTTTATAGTCAAGATACTGGCCTGTGTTGTCCTACCTTCCTACCCTCATTGGACAGAGTGTCTTTCTGGATTACTCTGGTATTGAACTATGTATCTGTGAAGAAGACAAGAGTTACACTTTGGATGCCCCAACTTGCAGCCCCAATAGTTTCAACTTCATAGGGCGCAGATAGATCTTGGCTGACTTGGTGTTTAAGATTAGTTCCAAGAACATTTCCAATAGGAACAATGTGCAGGAAAGAAATTCCTTACTTTGGGGAAATCTTTTCTCACTCCCTTTTTCAGATAAATTGAAAAAAATGTGAAATATGTTCTTTTTCAACAAATAAATTATGATAAATAATTTGTCTATAACATGGAATTCAAACTACAGGGAGTACCCAGGTTACAAATAAGCTAGGTTCTGTAGGTTTGTTCTTAAGTTGAATTTGTATGTAAGTTGGAAAGGAACATTTTTTAAGTGCAACTCCAACCAAAAAAATATATTTTTTAAGCTGTTGCAGCTAGCATAGGGAAGGGTTAACACCCCTGTAATGTTTGTTTTTCTGTCTGTGCCTCTGTTCAGAAGATTTCACCTCACTTTCTGTCCCTGTGACAATTGGATTTTGAAAATTTTGGATTATTGTGGAAACAAGAATTAGTGATAAAGCTTCCTTGTGCCCATGATAACTCTTACATAAGTGAATTTCCCTTCCTACGGGTAGATTTCCTCTCACTTCCTGTTGTCTCCCTCAGTTTGTAAGTAGGAGTCATACGTATGTTCAATGTTTATAACTCAGGGACTGTCTGTATATAACATGGAGATCTTAATGAAAGATTTCTGAGACTATGTAAAAGTCTTAAATGATTGCAAGTTCTCTGCTGAAGACAAGCAAATCCTGGAATTCAATTCAAGTAACACTCAATGCAGGTTTCATGCAAGAGAAATATGCATTTCTGCAGCTAGGGGGCACTGCAGGGAAAAGGCTCCAGTTTAGTTTGCTTGTGGGCTCCATCCTATACCTCCTACAGTTGGTTGATTGTTGGTGTACAGTAGATGCTAGTTTCTGTCCTCTCAGGCTTTAATTGTCAGGTAAGAGGGTAACTTTGTCTGACAAATTTGTTTATCTTCATAGCCTTTAAATTATTCCTAATAATGTTCTCCATCATCACAGCATAATGTTTCCCTATAGTCTGCTCAGTAAATTGGGTTTTACATTCCTCCTCTCAGACCAACATCTAAAGTTTGGGAACATTCCCACAGTGCAATTTTCTACTGAGAGCAAAGCTGCAATCTGCAAATATTGTGAGAAGAAATATTCTTTTCCAAATGCTACAAGGATGACAAAACACATCTTGTCATGCCAGTGGTGCCATTAAGACATTAAAAAAATACTTTATGGAAATAAATGAGGACCAGAATGAAAGTGTGAGTAACTATTCTCATTCCAGAAACAGTCTTTCTGCTGCTTCTGGATCATCACAAAGTGTTTCTTCACCAGCAACATCTTCAGGTAAGGAAGTATTATAAACTACCGCCTCACAAAAATACACAATACAATATTTTAAAACACACGTTTAGTTTACTGAATAAGCTGTACTTTTATTTCAAGCAGAATACTTTTATATACACTGCATTTCACCTTCCCAGTGTAACAAAATGACTTTCAATTTGTAAAACTACTCCACGGTGAACTTTTTTTTTTCCAGAAAAAAACAGGGAAAAAACTTTTTCATTTTCTCATAGCTTCAAAATTTAAGAAATCTAGTCTTGAGACAATTGGACACAGAACACAAAACATCTAAAAGAAAAAAGGCTTTAGCTTTATTTTAAAGAAAGACTTTGTAAAGTGGCCTATCTATGAAATCCTCAACATCATTTCTGAAAATAAAGAAGTTACCCGTGAAAGAAAAAAAAATACAATGCATTTAGTTATCATTTTAAATAGTCTAAAATGCTTCTTTACAGAGTTGTCGTGGTAGCAAATGATGTAACTTTCTTCTCACTTTAGAGTTGCAAAAAAAAAAAAAAATCGGAATAGTTCATTTGTAACGAATGACGCACTACACCAGATGCTCATAGCAATATAAGCACGGAAGTTTGACAAACTGTCTTTGAAATGCCAGAAAGTATTAGACTATTATCAGATGAACAAACTGGAACACAAAAATTTGTGTTATATCACATGCAAAATAAATAAATAAATAAAATAAAGTTTAATAATGAAATGCAATTGGAAGTTAAATGTGCCCTAGGTTAAACAGTTAAATGCCGTTTATGTGGGCTGTTTAACCTGTCAAAAGATGTGCAGCTCAAACTGTTTTTTTTTTTTATTTGAAACCTATGACCTCAACATTCTCCTCTGCTGCTTATACACTGACCTTCCCTGAGCCCTGATAGAGAAGAAGCAGATTGGTCACTGACTTGCTCCCAACCATAACAATAAAGAAGTAGCTGGGCCATTGATTAGTCCTCAGCCTTGAGTCTGTGAGAATAAAGAAGCAGCTTAGTCACTAACATGACCTTAGCCTTGTTAATGAAGAAGCAATTTGGTCCCTGGCCTGCACTCAGCCTTGAGCCCTTGACAATGAAGAAGCAGCTTAGTCACTTACATGACCTTAGCCTTGGCAATGAAGAAGCGATTTGGTCACAGACCTGCCCACAGCCTTGACAATGAAGAAGCAGCTTTGGCACTGACATGCCCTTGGCCATTACAATAAAGAAGTATCTGGGTCATTGACCTATCCTCAGCCTTGAAAATGAAAAATCAGCTTGGTCACTGACATGCCTTCAGCCTTGTCAATAAAGGAGCAACTGGGTCACTGACTAGAGTTGAGCGAACCTCTGGAAGTTCGGGTTCTGCTGGTCTGGCCGAACTTCGGGACCGGGTCCGGGTCCGGACGGAACCCGAACGATCGCACGGACACTGAACCCCATTGAAATCAATGGGGACCCAAACTTTTAGGCACAAAAATGGCTGTAACAAAGTGCTGGAAAGCCCTAGAGGGCTGCAAAAGGAAGTAAAATGGGGGTAAGGGTAGGGCAAGTGCCCTACAAAAAAATGGGGATAGGGAAAATAAATTAAAATCAAATAAAAAAATGGGAAGGATGTGGATGTGGAGTAGGAGCCTAGAGGTTGACTAGGCCGTGACCGTGGCAGTGTAGGTGGAAGTGGCGGTGGTAGAGGAGTAGGAGGAGGTAGCCAGCATGGTATTTTTTTTTTGTATTGAGGCCTATTCAAAAAAAGAAGTATATGAATGGCTGTGTGAGTCCGGTCTAAATGTTTATTCTGCACAAGGTACAGACAAGTCTTGTGGGATCCATGCCTGATTCATTTTAATAAAGGTAAGCTTGTCCACGTTGGATGTGGACAAATGGCTCCGCTTGTCTGTGATAACGCCCCCTGCCGTGCTTAACACACGTTCCGACAATACACTGGCTGCAGGGCAGGCCAGCACCTCCAAGGCATAAAGGGCAAGCTCAGGCCATGTGGCCAATTTGGAGACCCAGAAGTTGAATGGGGCAGACCCATCAGTCAGTACGTGTAGGCGTGTGCCCACATACTCTTGCACCATGTTGCTGAAATGCTGCCTCCTGCT
>BLSH010281555.1:251273-265505 GCA_018402905.1 Glandirana rugosa | reverse complement strand
GGGCACGAATGACCAGGTCCATAGTCACCAATACACCTGGAACGGTGTCTACCGTAACGCGTCACATGTGAACTAGAACAGGGGTAGCACAAACACGTCCCTTCCCTACCGAGCGGACCTTTTCATCACCGCCGAACCTTGGTGCATGACACCCTGTCGGTGGCGGTAGTCCAAAAAATTTGACAGGCACAGGTGGTTTGACTTACTGTCGTAAAGTTTCCGGTCCTTAAAACGTTAAGACCGTAAGTCCCGGTCCCTAGCGCCCACCCATCCCCCCATGAAGGAGAAAGAGAGGTCACAAACCCTCTACCATTTCCACACCATGGTCCCATGGAAGCTTACAGCTTTCCATCTCCCAAACACTGGAGAGAAAGAGGAAGTACCCCCCTACCCACCCGCGATCCCTGGCCCTGAATGCCAGAATTGCAAAATTCCTGGCCTTTGAAATGCTGTCATTCAGTTTGGTGGACACGGACAGTTTAAAAAACCTGATGGCGGTGGCTGTCCCACAGTACGTGGTTCCAAGCCGCCACTACTTTTCCAGGCGAGCCATCCCTTCCCTGCACAAACACGATGGGGACAAGATCAAGTGTACACTGCGCAATGCCATCTGTGGCAAGGTCCACATAACCACTGATACCTGGACCAGTAAGCACGGGCAGGGACGCTATATCTTGCTAACTGCACACTGAGCAAAAGTAGTGGCGGGTGAGCCTGAGCCGGCTAGTCATTTGGCACATGTCCTTCCACCACCAAGGATTGCAGGGCATTTCTCTTTGCCTCCTGTTGCCTCCTCCTCCTACTGCGCTTCCTCCTCCTCGACCACCTACTCATCCGCTCAGCGTAACACCTTCACCACAAACATCAGCACATCCAGGGGGAAACGATAGCAGGCTGTTTTAAAACTGATATGTTTGGGGGATAAACCCCACACTGCGCAGGAGCTGTGGACGGGCATTGAACAACAGATCCAATGAGTGGTTGTTGCCACTGAGCCTCAAGCCCGGCCTGGTGGTGTGCGACAATGGCCGAAATCCCATAGTGGCTCTGGGCCTAGCCCGTTTGACGCACATCCCTTGCCTGGCACATGTGCTGAATTTGGTGGTACAGAACTTTCTAAAAAACTACCCGGATATGTCAGAGCTGCTGCATAAAGTGCGGGCCGTCTGTGCGCACTTTCGGCGTTCTCACCCTGCTGCTGCTCGCCTGTCTGCGCTGCAGCGGAATTTCGGCCTTCCCGCTCACCGCCTCATATGCGACGTGCCCACAAGGTGGAACTCCACCTTGCACATGCTGGAGAGACTGTGCGAGCAGCAGCAGGCAATAGTGGAGTTTCAGCTGCAGCACGCACGGGTCTGTCGCTCTGCAGAACAGCACCACTTCACCACCAACGAGTGGGCCTCCATGCGAGACCTGTGTAGCGTATTGCGGTGTTTTGAGTACTCCACCAACATGGCCAGTGCCGATGACGCTGTTCTCAGCGTTACTATCCCACTTCTATGTCTCCTTGAAAAAACACTTCGGGCCATGATGGAAGAGGATGTGGCACAGGAGGATGAGGAGGAGGAGGAAGAGGGGTCATTTCCACGGTTATCAGGCCAGTCATTCGCAAGTGGCTCGGAGGGTGGGTTCCTGCACCAGCATAGGCCAGGTCAAAAATATTCAAGCCAGGGCACAGTTCTGGAGGACGTGGAGGAGGAGGAAGATCATGAGGAGGAATCGCAGCAGGGTGGCACCCAACGCAGCTCGTGGGCATCACTGGAGCATGGCTGGGGGGATACAGAGGACACAGATGATATACCCCCCACAGAGGACAGCTTGTCTTTGCCTCTGGGCAGCCTGGCAAACATGGCCAACTACATGCTGCAGTGCCTGCGCAACGACAGCCGAGTTGCCCACATTGTAACGTGTGCTGATTACTGGGTGGCCACCCTGCTGGATCCTCGTTACAAGGACAACGTGCCGTCCTTAATTCCCTCACTGGAGCGTGAGAGGAAGATGCGCGACTACAAGCGCACACTGGTAGACGCGCTGCTGAGGGCATTCCCAAATGACACCGGGGGCTCAGTGGAAGCACAATCGAAGGCAGTGGAGGAGGAGGAAGAGGCCGCCAATGCAGCTGTGGCACTGCCAGCACCTCAGAAGGCAGGGTTAGCATGGCCAAAATGTGGCAAAGCTTTGTCAGCAGCCCGCCACAACAAACAGCACCACCAGCCAATATACAACATCTTAGAAGGAGGCAGCATTTCAGCAACATGGTGGAAGAGTATGTGTGCACACGCCTACACGTACTGACTGATGGGTCTGCCCCATTCAACTTCTGGGTCTCCAAAATGGCCACATGGCCTGAGCTTGCCCTTTATGCCTTGGAGGTGCTGGCCTGCCCTGCAGCCAGTGTATTGTCTGAACGCGTGTTTAGCACGGCAGGGGGCGTTATCACAGACAAGCGCAGCCGGCAGTCCACAGCCAACGTGGACAAGCTAACCTTTATTAAAATGAACCAGGCATGGATCCCACAAGACTTGTCTGTACCTTGTGCAGAATAGACATTTAGACTGGACTCACGCAGCCATTCGTATACTTTTTTTTGAACATGCCTCAATATTTTGGGGGCTACCCCAATTATAAACAAAAAAACCCCCAAAAAAACAGTGTTGGCTACCTCCTCCTACTCCTCCACCAACGCCACTTCCACCTATACTGCCACGGTCACGGCCTAGTCAACCTCTAGGCTCCTACTCCACATCCACCCCCCTTCCCATTTTTTTAAATTTGATTTTAATTTATTTTCCCTATCCCCATTTTTTTGTAGGGCACTTGCCCTACTCTTACCCCCATTTTAATTCCTTTTGCAGCCCTTTAGCACTTGCCAGGACTTTGTTACAGCCATTTTTGTGCCTAAAAGTTTGGGTCCCCATTGACTTCAATGGGGTTCGGGGTCCGGGATAAAGTTCGGGTCGAGTTCGGTACCGAACCCGGACTTTTTCCCGAAGTTCGGCCGAACCCACCGAACCCGAACATCGGGGGGTTCGATCAACTCTACTGATAGGTGCCACTGATGGGCACTAATAGGCAGCACTGATTGGTGACACTGATGGGCACTAATAGGCAGCACTGATAAGGAGGCACTGATGGGCAGCACTTATTGGCACTTATTGGCAGCACTGATAGGCACTTACAGTGAGATCCCCTACTGATTTTAGATGTTTGCCCACTGACAAAGAAATGATCAGTCTATAATTTTAATGGTAGGTTTATTTTAACAGTGAGAGACAGAACAACAACAAAAAAAACAGAAAACCACATTTCAAAAAAGTTATAAATTGATTTGCATTTATTGAGTGAAATAAATATTTGACCGCTTTGCAAAACATGACTTAGTACTTGATGGCAAAACCCTTGTTGGCAATCACAGAGGTCAGACATTTCTTGTAGTTGGCCACCAAGTTTGCACACATCTCAGGAGGGATTTTGTCCCACTCCTCTTTGCAGACCCTCTTCGAGTCATTAAAGCGGAGTTCCACCCAAAAGTGCAACTTCCGCTTTAATGGAAGGTGGCCCCCCCCCCGACATGCCACAATTGGCATGTAATTTTTTGGGGCGGTGACCAGGTCCACTTCCTCCCCTGGTGCCGTGACTCAGTTAAGGAAGTCCATCTTCCCCCCTCCCTCTCTGCGATCTTCTGGGACACGTCACAGGTCCCAGAAGATATGCTGGCCAGTCACAAGGCGCAGCACAACTCGCGCCTGGCTTTGAAGCCAAAGCCAGGTGCCCACACCTGTGATGCCAGCACCGCGGAGAGGAGGGGAAGAAGAGCGAGCCCTCGTGCGACTGCATCGCTGGAGCGAGGGACAGGTGAGTGTCCGATTATTAAAAGTCAGCAGCTACACTTTTTGTAACTGCTGACTTTTACATGGGTGGAACTCCGCTTTAAGGTTTCGAGGCTGACGTTTGGTAACTCAGACCTCTAGCTCCCTATACATATTTAACACATAGTTACACTTTAAAGCAATAACACCAAGGGGATTCATATCATTAACTATTATATTGGTCCCCATTATTGTTTTTTTTTTGTTTCTGTATTTTATTTCTTGCCTTGGCCCTGCACTATTACATCTTTTCTTTTTTGTGCTATCAGTGGGAGATATTGGCCCAGTGGTCCATTGGCTGTGCCCCTGTGGTGATTACCTGTTTGTCATGACATGGAAAGACGCTTGGTTGTGCAAGTTTTTCTGCAAGTGTATGACCTAGTTTGGTGGTACTGCAATATGAATGCAGCATGCTCAAAAAACTGTGGAATATGTGTACACAGGGCTGGACTGGGACAAAAATTTGGCCCTGGACTTCATCCAGACCGGCCCACCTTAATTTTGCAAACACACACAAAAACAAGTGAAGTGGGAGGGTAACGTCATATAGCCATTACTTTAACAGGCTGTCACTCAGGGGCGGATCCAGAGTCTTGTGTCGGGAGGGGCACTGCTAGAAAAAAGCCTTTCACCTTCACAGCCCGTTCCCTACTGTGCATGTGCGAAGCACGCTGCGCTTCCTGATTGGTCCAGTGATGGGGGAAGGAGGAGGGGGGCCAAACTGCCGAAGGACGGTGCCATCTCCTGGAAGTGGGGAAGGGTACATGTCAAAAACAAGTACTCTTCCGCCCCTCCCCCCCTGAAAGTTGCCAAATGTGGCACCAGAGGGGGGAGTAAGCAGATCAGCGGAAGTTCCACTTTTGGGTGGAACTCCGCTTTAAGATTGAACAAGACAAAAATGTCAATACTAAAAGGACAGCATTTTTTTCATAAATAATGGCATACACCCTGTATTCTGTGATTTTACACAATTAATATTTATATTAATTGTATATCAAATATATTATTATAATATATATATTAATTTTATATATAGTCATTAATAAAATTACTCACTTTTATTCATATATTTTGTTGCTCTGGTGGGAGGAGGGGCTCCCAAGGAGGAGCAATAGTGATAAGCTGGATCTGGGATTGCAGGCACCATCTCATGACACACAGCCACTGCTTCATTTTGTCTTCAAGCCACGCTGGAGCCTGGAGAAGATCATGGAGGGAGGATGTCGGTGGAGCTCACATTAGGCGCAGCGTAGGAAGAAGGCTCTGCTCTGAATGCTGAAGGCCTCACCAGGGCTGCTGTTAGAAATCATGGGGCCCCGTATAGCTTATCTGTCAGGCCCCCTCTTGGGCACCCAGCAGAAAATTATAAGGTCACCCGCGGGTGTGACAAAACTGTCCCCAGCCTATCTCCTTATAAAACAGAGCCTTGGGGGCAAGCTGCACATGCTCAGTTTGGTGTGTATTGCTAAAGAGTTTTTTTCTTTTCTTGGGATGGTGCATGTGATCAGCACAGGGCCAATCAGCACTGTCCAGACAGAGGATCATGGGTCCTGCTTCCCCATAGGACAATCAGAGGAAAATGAAATCTCCTCCTACAAGCTTTAACCAGTGCTCTCCTGAACACTGATAAGAAGAAGTCACAAGACTGCTATATACTGCTGATGAGAAAAGGTATTTGGCAGTTTATATTTACTAAAATGATTGCATTTCCATGTTCTGTGTACTATGGGAGAGCCTAGATATAGTGACTGCAGGCTCCTGGGTTTAGTAACACTTTAAACCTACATGTAGAGTGCAGACTTTTGGAGTATGTAATGTACAGCATGCTGGGCTCATGAGTGGATAATGCACAGAAACCAAGGATCAGGAATGTGTAATGTACAAAGTGTTGGGGTTGAGGGTGTAACATACAAAGCGCAGGAGACAGGAATGCATAAAGCACAAAATGCAGAGTCATCAACTGGCCTTTAAAGTGGTTGTCAACCCGTGACAACCACTTTAACCTACAGGTAAGGCTTACTTGTAGGTGCCCTGCATATCTCCCAAACCTGCACGATTCAGGAGATATGCAGTGTTCTGCATGTGCCGATGTCATGTCAGCACATGCGCAGTGAAGAAACGGCCTGTGTGGCGTTTCTCCACTGACCCTGTGCCGTGACTGGCGGCTCTCGTGCGCATGTGACGTCATGTGACTCTGGCCAGTAACAGCGATGGAGTCGCAGTCCCGGAAGGAAGAGGGGCAGAAGATGGATGCTGCCTGCACAGGGGGCAACGCTGGACGTCGCAGGCTTCGCTTGCAGGTAAGTGGCACATAATGGGCTACTATGCGATGCATAGTAGCCCATTATGCTTCTACATTACAGGGGTATGTAGAGGATGTAAATCCCATCAGGGTTTACTTCCTCTTTAAAAGGTCAGTGCTTTCAGATAGATACATTTGCTCTGCTAAGCCATCCTTCTCACAGGTGGTCAGGGGCTGGTAAAAATAGGCAGATCAGATTTACATTTAATTTAGGTCAGTGGGATCGCACCACAGCCATGAGCCGAACAGTTGTTGCTCATTTGTGGTAAATTTGGCACTCTGCAAAAAAAAATAAAAATCCAGGCTTTCAGGATGTGGCTGGATCATCTCCTGAGCACCTCACACCAGCTGCCTAGCTGCACTCAAAAGCGATCCACCATGGATCACTTTTCAGAACACTGGCTAGCAAGAACCTAACCTTGTAACAGTCATTGTAAAGCCACCCATATTCCTGTTGTTATAACATGGTGACAGTAACCTATGTACACCTATGCTGCACAAGTGTTAGGTTACTTTCATCTTGTTATAACAACAGGAATATGGGCGGCATTACAAAGATGAAACAAAACCATGTTATTACAGGGGGTGACATTATTGGTGGGGAGCAGAGGCTGCACAGGAACAGGCACTTCTAGCGGCTACCTACTTTATCTTTTAATTCATACTACAGCACAACACATTCCCTCACCTTAATCACTGCAGCCTTAGGAGCTTCATTCACAGCCGCTCCATCTCACCCCAAGAAAGGAAGACCGCGCAGGATGCATGGAACAGATGGGCCGGCCCTCCTTGTGCATTCATTGGCTAAGGAGGCAGCACCGCCTCCTGCTGCCTCCTCAGCCAATGAGTATTTGAGCTTTCCTCCTTTGTCCCTCCCTCCTGACAACACCTGGGATCGCCTGAGTCCGAGCCTGCTAGTTTACTATGCGAGCAGGTCAGGGCTCATGTAGTCCTATACAGAGCGATCTCAGTGACTGACGTCACTGGTTGCTAGACGCCAGTCGGCACAGGCACTAGCAACCAGTGCAGCGGAGAGTAGAAGCCAGGCCAGTAGCGTGGCACCGCGGTGCAACAATACCAGGGTATCTCTCTCGGCACCGCTACTGGCCTGTGACCATAATACTAGTGATTTGAGAGACTCTGGAGTCGGTAATAGCCCCTGCTGTCACTCTAACCGGCCCACTGAGCCATCGGCCCACCGGGAAACTCCCGGTAGTCCCGATGGCCAGTACATCCCTGTGTGTACATGTTTAAAAAATTTGAATGATGTTTGTACATATAGAGTAGTATTATATCCCTGAGTAAGACCTTTAACATTTGAAACATGTTAGATACCCAGTCCATGGATAGAACCAACAATCAAGTTCTCCAGGTTGTGTGGTCTATAACTAGTTGTTGGGAATACCACTTTTATTTGATTCTACGATTGGGTATTTATTTCCATGTATTGCTCATATGTGTGGTTTTCTATGTAAACATCATTTTTGGATTACAAAAAAATGTCATGTATCAATATCAGGAGTAGATTTTATGTACAAAGCAATTAAATATCTACTAACGTCTATAAGCAATAAAGTTTTATCTTATAGCGTCTTGGTTGCCTTCAAATTCCCATAAAGAGGAAACATAAGAAATCATTCTTTGAGGTTAGGTCCACTTTAAAAGTTCTCTCAGGTACTAAGTGTTGTTTATTATGTCCTAGAGCAATATTTGTTTAGTGTAGGATATATTTTAATATACCCAGCAAGCCTCCTAATATCTTCATGAAATGTATGCTCAGCAGCATTGCATTAGATAAGGATAAGCAGAATACAGAAGCATTTTATACATCTCTCTGCGGCATCAATGCGCCAATACATTTAGAGACCGATACAGTCAGGAGAGATAAGATAAAGATTATCTCTACAGGAACAAACACACTGAGTATATCTGATCTCATCCGCTGTAGTATAAATAAGCAAATTACTCACTCTTTCACACAATTCTGGAATTACAACGCTGTGACAAAATATTTGTCCCCTTCCTGATTTTACATTTTTTTTTGCATATTTATCACACTGAAATGATTCAGATCATCAAACACATTTTAATATTCCAAAAAGATAACCAGAGCAAATACAAAATGCAATTTTTAAATGAAGATTTCATTTATAAAGGAAAAAAAGCTGGCCAAACCTGCCTGGCCCTGTGTGAAAAAGCAATCCCCCCCCTTTGCTAAATCATGAATGAACTGCAATTAAACACATTTTTTGGAAAGCTGAGTTCAATTTTACTTGCCATACCCATGCCTGATTACTGCCAGACCTGTTGAATTAACCATTTTAAGACCGAGCCTCTTTTTTTGGTTTTGGTGTTTACAAGTTAAAACCAGGTTTTTTTCTATATAATTACTTAGAAACCCCAAACACTATATATTTTTTTCTAACACCCTAGAGAATAAAATGGCGGTTGTTGCAAAACCTCATGTCACCCCGTATTTGCGCAGCGGTCTTACAAGCGTGATTTTAAAAAAAAAAAAAAATAATTTTTTTGAGTTAAAAAGTAAGACAACAGTAAAGTTAGGCCAATTTTTTCCATATTGTGAAGGATAATGTTACGCCGAGTAAATTGATACCCAACATGTCATGCTTCAAAACTGTGCCCGCTAGTGAAACTTTGCAACTTAAAAATCTCCATTGGCAAAATTTAAAGATTTCTACAGGTTACCAGTTTTGAGTTACAGAGGAGGTCTGTGCTAAAATTATTGCTCTCACTCTATCGATCGCGGTGATACCTCACATGTGTGGTTTGAACACCGTTTTCATATGCGGGGCGGGACTTATGTATGCGTTCACTTCTGCAAGCAAGGACAGGGCACTTTAAAAATGTTTTTTTTTAATTATTTATTTTACTTTTTATTTTTTATTTTTACACTGTCCTTTTAATAAAAAAAAAATGATCACTTTTATTCCTTTTACAAGAAATGTAAACATTCCTTGTAATAGAAAAAAGCAAACCAGGACCTCTTAAATATGAGACTTGGGGTCAAAAAGAGCTCAAATCTCATATTTACACAAAAAATAATGGCAGTGAAAAAAAAATGTCCCCTTTAAGAGCTATGGACGGAAGTGACATCGCTTCCGCCCTGCAATGCTATGCCCCTATGGGGCAGCATCTTCCGCTCACTTGGCTTCCAGCGCAGGGGGGGGGGAACGGACCCGATCGTCTCCGCTGCTACCGGTGGGTCCGGTAAGCAGCGGAGATGATGGGAAAACGGAGGGGGGGGGCACCTTTCCCGCCACTGATAACAGTGATCTTGTGGTGAATCCGCCACTCAGACCACTTTTATCTCACACAGAATTGTCGGCTGAAAAAAAAAATACCGGGTTTATGGTAGCTATCTGCTACCATGACAATGGTATTCCACTGAAATGAGGTCGCCGTTACATGACGGCATTGGTCCAGAAGTGGTTAAGAAATCACTAAATAGAAGCTGTCTGACAAAGTGAAGCAAGCTAAAAGAGCTTAAAAAGTACCACATCATGCCGCGATCTAAAGAAATTCAAGAACAGATGATAAACAAAGTCATTAACATGTATCAGGGTTACAGAGCCATTTATAAGTCTTTGGCACGCAAGTGAACCACGGTGAGAGCCATTACCCACAAATGAAGAAAACTTGGAACAGCGGTGAATTTCGCCAGGAGTGGCCGGCCTATCAAAATCACTCCAAGAGCACAACGATGACTCATCCAGGAAGTCAAAGTTAACTACTTTCGGACTTCCCGCCGTCATTATACGGCGGGACTTTGCCGTGGAATATCGTTGCAATGGTAGCAGATAGCTTCCGTAACCCCGGTATTTTTTTAAACAGCGAGAGGCCTGCTTTCAGGTAAAAGTGGTCTCTGCGGCGGATTCGCTGCAAGATCACTTTTATCGGGGACGGGAGAGGTGCCTACCCCCCTAGCTGGCACTTTCCCGTCGTCTCCGCCACTTACTGCACCCGCCGGTAGCAGCGAAGGCGATCGGGTCCATTCTCCCCTGAGCCTGGATGACGAATGAGTGGAAGATGGCCCCCATTCGGCTCCATAGCATTGAAGGGTGGAAGCGACGTCAAATGTCACTTCCGCCCAATGCTCTTAAAGGAGAATTTAAAAAAAAAAAATGACATTTATTTATTTATTTTTTTTTTTATTGCATTTAAGTGTAAATATGAGATCTGAGGCTTTTTTGACCCCAGATCTTATATTTAAGAAGTCCTGGCAAGTTTTTTTCTATTACAAGGAAACAAGGAAAGTTTACATTCCCTGTAATAGGAATAAAAGTGATCAAACATTTTTTTTTAAAAGGACAGTGTAAAAATTAAAAATAAAAAGTAAAATAAATAAGAAAAAAAAAGTAAAGTACCCTGTCCCACCAAGCTCACGTGCAGAAGCGAACGCATATGGAAGTCGAGCCCGCATATGAAAACGGTGTTCAAACCACACATGTGAGGTATCGCCACAATCGTTATAGCGAGAGCAATAATTCTAGTACTAGACCTACTCTGCAACTCAAGACTGCCAGCCTGTAGAAATTTTAAACCGTTGCAGATGGAGATTTTTACGTGCCAGAGTTTGTCGCCATTCCATGAACGGGAGCAATTTTGAAGCATGACATGTTGGGTATCAATTTATTCAGCATTACATTATCTTTCACAACATGGGAAAAATTGGGCAAACTTTACTGTTGTCTTATTTTTTAACTCAAAAAAGGGATTTTTGTTTAAAAAACAGGCGCTTGTAAGACCGCTGTGCAAATACGGTGTGACATAAAGTATTGCAACGACTGCCATTTTATTTTCTAGGGTGTTATAAAAAAAATATATAATGTTTGGGGTTCTAAGTAATTTTATAGCAAAAAAAATGATTTTAACTTGTAAACACCGAATCTCAAAAAAAGGCTAGGTCCTTAAGTGGTTAAGGTCAATGTTAATGATTCAACAATAAGAAAGAGACTGGGCAAAAATGGCCTCCATGGGAGATTTCTAAGGCCAAAGCCACTGCTGACCAAAAAGAACACAAAGGCTTGTCTCACATTTGCTAATAAACATCTTAATTATCCCCAAGACTTTTGGGGAAATATTCTGTGAACTGATGAGATAAAAGTTGAACTTTTTGGAAGGTGTGCGTCCCGTTATATCTGGCATAAAACGAACACATAATTTCATAAAAAGAACATCATACCAACAGTCACACATGGCGGTGGTAGTGTGATGGTCTGGGGCTGCTTTGCAGCTTCAGGACCTGGGCGACTTGTCATAATTGATGAAACCATGAATTTTGTGCTCTACCAGAAAATCCTGAAGGAGAATGTCCGGCCATCAGTTTGTGACCTCAAACTCAAGCATACTTGAGTTATGCAGCAGGACAATGATCTAAAATACACCAGCAAATCCACCTCTGAAAGGCTCAAAAAAATAACAAAACAAAAGTTTTGGAGTGGCCTAGTCAAAGTCCGGACTTAAATCCAATTGAGATGCTGTGGCATGACCATAACCACCTCCCTATCGTCATATTCAGAATGACGGCGGGAAAGTTGTTAAGTTATCCTGACCGGGCGTCGTATAACGTCCTCAGGTTAACATGCCAGCAGCGCCCGGGGGGGGGGGGGGGCGTGCTTTGCGGGGATCAGTGGTGTGAGGGGTCAGTCTGATCCATCGGAAGCACTTTACCATGTGATCAGCCGTGAACCAATCACGGCTGGTCACAGTGTAAACAGGAAAGGCTTTTATCAGCTTTCCCTGTACTTGGGTCTGCAGACCTGAGTAGAGGAGAGCCGATCGGCTGCTCTCCTGACAGGGGGGGGGTCTGTGCTGATGGTTTACCAGCGCAGCCCCCCTCGGATCGCCACCCTAGACCACCAGGGAGCCTGCTCAGGGACCACCAAGGATGTGCCCACCCAGGACCATGGGGAGCCGACCAGGGACCACCAGGGAGCCAATCAGGACCACCAGGGAGACCACACTGGACCACCAGGTAAGGGACACAGTGCCCAATATGGATGGCACTCAGTGCCACCTTCAGATGCCACCCTAGACCACCAGGGAAATGGCCCCTATCAGTGCATCTGCCCACCAGTGCCCCTATCAGTGCGTACCAGTGCCACCTATCAGTGCCCATTAGTGCCACTTATCAGTGCCCAGTAATGCCTATGAGTGCCAATCAGTGCCGCCTATGAGTGCCCATCAGTGCCGCTTATCAGTGTCTGTCAGTGCTGCATATCAGTGCTCTTCAGTGCTGCATATCAGTGCCACCTATCAGTGCCCGTCAGTGCTGCTTATCAGTGTCCATCATTGCTGCATATAAGTGCCTCATCATCAGTGCCCGTCAGTGCCACCTCATCAGTGCCGCCTCATCAGTGCCAATCAGTACTGCCTCATCAGTGCCTATCAGTGATGGAGAAAATGTACTTATTTACAAAGTTTTGTGACAGAAACAGAGACATTTATTTTTTCCGAAATTCTTTTTTTATTTGTAGCCCAAAAAATAAAAACAGCAGAGGTGATCAAATAACACCAAAAGAAAGCTCTATTTGTGGTAACAAAATGATAAAAAAATGTGTTTGGGTACAGCGTCGCATGACCGCGCAATTGTCATTCAAAACGCAACAGCACTGAAAGCTGAAAATTTGTCTGGTAGGAAAGTGTTCTAAGTGCATAGTATTGAAGTGGTTAAACAGGCTGTTCATGCTAGAAAACCCTTCAATGTGGCTGAATTAAAGCAATTCTGCAAAGAAGAGTGAGCCAAAGCGATTTGGCTCCACAGCGATTTGAAAGACTCGTTGCCAATTATCACAAATGCTTGATTGCAGTTGTTGCCGCCAAGGATGTGGCATAACCAGTTATTAAGTTTAGGGGACAATTACTTTTTCACATAGGGCCAGGCAAGTTTGGACAGCTTTTTTCCCTTAATAAATTAAATCATGATTTAAAAACGGCATTTTGAATTTATTGGGGTTGTCTTTGTGTAATAGTGTGACAATAATGCAAAAAAAATAAAAAATCAAGGAGCAAATACTTTTTCACAGCACTGTATTCTATTGAGGGCCCCCCTAGTTAAAGGATAAGTTCACCTTTGCTAACATGTTACATGTTCCACCTGTATTTAGTGTGTAATGTGTAAAGCTGGCCTTAGATTATGCAATTTTATTTCCTTCAGCGGGGCCGTCTTTAAGTCAAGGCAAAAGGGGCAGCTGCCCTGGGCCCTGTCATTGTTGTGGGGCCCAAAGCAGCTGCCTCATACTAGCCAACTATCCTGGTTTAAATTCCCTTGTCCCTTGAAGTTTTAGACATGTGCTGTGTCCCGATATCTAAGTGCTGCTACTAAAGCTGCCCAACTCTGCCCTATTGTTGTGTATAGATGACTCACCTGCAAACCCTGTGTTTACATTTAAATAACCAGTATTGATATGTAAATAGCGGCAGCATTAATATGTAAATAGTGGTGGCCAGCTGCAAAAAACAAAGGTGGCATTCATATGTATATCATGCCCCCCTGAGGTCATATCCACCATCACCTATACTGGATGCTGCCCACTGGGGAGACAAAGGCATACTTGAAAGTCCACAGCACATGTCAGCAGATGCATGAGGGTGTCATTGATAATTGATGGCACTGCTGTGTATCTGCTAAAGGGCAGCACATTTCTGTGGTGTCAGGAAAGCGACTTTGTGCTCACCAGTCCATGGTGTGCAGGCAGTGAGGACATGATGTGCTGTAACCTCTAGCAACCAATCTGTGGGCAGTAATGATGTGCAGTAACCTCTAGGAACCAAAGAGTGAGCAGTATTGATGTTCAGTAATCTCTCGCAACCAAACAAGCAGAAAGCATGTGCTGTTACCTATAGCAACTAATCAGTGATCAGTAGTGTGTGCTGTAACCTCTAGCAACCAGACAGTAAGCGGCAATGATACGCTGTGACCCCTGGTAACCAATCAAAATCAGTGCTGATCTGATTCAGTAAATAGATTTTGAGTCTAGTTGCTATTTATTGTATGTCTCAGAGCAGGTAGAGAGTTAAATTGCATGGGGGGGGCCAAGA
>BLSH010281555.1:227086-242123 GCA_018402905.1 Glandirana rugosa | reverse complement strand
TGTTTTCATGTCTAACGACCAAAGTCGAATTTCCGAGAAAAAGACATGACGACAGATGTAAAAGATAAAAACAGATTTCGACCTATAAATGGTTTTGGTATATTATACTCCAGTTTGGATTTGTGAAAGTTAAATATACGTTAGTCCGTCCGGGAACGTGATGTATCAACTTCCATTTAGATTTCTTTAGCTTGTTGCTTTCAACCTATCAAGCACCTGTACAACACTGACGTCTAACACCCCACCGGAATTATGGACATAACCCGTGTAACCCTCCTTATGGGGATAAACATACTATGTGTCCCGACCTAATTCTCGTTATACCCGTACCACGACTCCTAAAATCACCCAGAAAGATACCTTTATCTATTTTACCTCTCTCTCTCTCACCCCCTCCCACCCTCCCCCCCCCCCCACCCCCTCAATTTTAATTTTTTTTAGCAAAAAATTGCTTACATTTTCATTTTATCTATTTCCATAGAAAGACCCACTAAAATCCTCAGCACCATGCCCATATTGCTCTTAATCCAGCCCTGTGTATCATACAAATAGGGGTATTCCTCCCAATGTGCCCAATACAGGTATTAAGGCCACCCCACAATCTGCAGTCACAACATGTCCACGAACTATCCAACTTTCGTTGTTCGATTTCTTTAGATTTACCTTCAACTATGTAGTGCAAGGGCCTGCCTGATTGCATATAAATTGAAAGTGTTTAGGTTTGACCTCATATTATATGGTTTTGGTAAATATCCAGCTTTAGACAAAAATAGAAAATGTAGACAGCAGTACAGAAAAAGAGCCTTTAAGCTGAAACCAGCAATCTGTACTTTTGTAGCAACAGCTGTCTCTTATAGTAACTGCAAAAGAACTCACACAAAGGTGTAGGAATTATCTGGATGAGGCTGTCTTGATGCTTTCCCTGGCTCTCTATGGATTCCCGGTCCATACAAGAATAACCTCTGCTACTTCAACTCAGATCTCCATCCTTTCATTCATGCCTCCAGGTAGTGAGCAGGCTTTCCCTTGTAGAGCCTTGAACATATGGCTAGGCCTCCAGCTTCAGGTCTATCAAGTGGCAGCCGTTCCTCACACCTCCACCCCAGACCACAGTCTGGGTGGGAGGACCCAAATGACTTGACCTCCCCAAATATTTATACTATTTCCCAGCATGCTCAGCAGCCATGAGAAACTCCAACTGATTGGCTGAGAAAAGCATGCATATTCATAACCTAACTTCACTGTAGCTAATCCTATGAATGCCAAAGATAACAGTGCCACCTACTGACAAAAGGGAGGAACCACAGCTAAACCAGGGTTAGGAGAAAACCCAAATGATCATAAACACTACAAATCAGCCAGGCTAGTTACCACCTAGCACAGCTAAATTTACCAGTAGCCCCTGTTTAAGACAAGGGTGCTACACTACCAAGAGTTCTTATTATTATAATACAGGATTTATATAGTGCCAACAGTTAGTGCAGTGCTTTACAACGTGAGGGCAGACAGTACAGTTACAATACAATTCAATAGAGGAGGAATCAGAGAGCCCTGCTCGTCAGAGCTTACAATCTAAGAGGGAGGGTCAAGTGATACAAAAGGTAATAACTGTGGGGGATGGGCTGATGGAGAAAATAAAAATACAGTTATTAGGTGGAGGTGGGATAGGCTTCTCTGAAGAGATGGCTTTTCAGGGATCGCCTAAAAGTGGACAGAGTGGGAGATAGTTGGACAGATTGGGGTAGGGAGTGCCAAAGGATGGGAGAGGCTCAGAAGAAGTCCATGATGTGAGTACGGGAGGAGGGGTCAAGGGAACTAGAGAGCAGGAGGTCTTGGGAGGAACAAAGAGAATGATTTGGTTGGTATTTTGAGACCAGGCTGGTGATGTAGCTGGGGGCCGAGTTGTGGATGGCTTTGTAAGTCATTGTTAGTATTTTGAACAGATTTTTGAGAATGTATATGTGCAATGGCTGCACGTTAAAGCTAAAACTGCGTGTTAAAGTTACATTTTTCCTGTCATCCCATATATGCCCTACATGGTGGGCAAGAGGTAAAATGTACCAATACATCAATGGTATATTGAACCTACTTCCTGTCCTAGGGTGACATTCAGCTGGACTTTGTGTTGTCAGTGTTGCACTGCACCCTGAGCCCACCCAGTTGTGTGACATTAGTGAATTGAGTTTTAGGACTTCCGGCCAATCGGGTCTCAGGACCCACTTCCTGTTCAGCTGGGAGGAGAAGGAACGGCCCCAGAGCGAGTAGCAGCCCTACCCCGGATTCTTGTCATCTGCCTAAGGTAAGAAGGCCTCTGATTGCCGCCTTCCTGCCCGTCTCCCACGTGGGGGGGGTGGTGGCGTTGGTCCCCCCCCCCCCCCAAAAAAATATTGAGCACCAGTTGCCACTGGTTAATAGTTCTTTTAAATTACAGACATCGTTGTAACTTGCTGCTCTATTTGGCCTGTGGTGTTGAGGTACAGTGGTCAAAGTGTTTTTAAGCCCAAAAGTAAACATTTATTATATTGTAGCTTATCAATTCTTAGACATGACGGCTGCATTTGTTTTTTTTGTTTTTTTAATACTTTGCTTCTATTTTCACATGGTGATCTGACAAGCTGTTCTGCAGATGTAGCAGTTGCAGGGTTAAGACAAACTGTTTACCACTGACAGGGGAGCTTACAATGAACAGCTTTTATTTATGTAAAACCTTTAACCCATAAGTAAAAAAAATACTGCTGTAACTGCTTATAAAGTGTTATCTGAAGTTCAGCTTCAATTTGCTTCAACATGTAAATATGTCGCATAATTAAATCTTCCTAGGCTATATTCTCAACCATTCAAATGTGTAAATGCAGAAAATGCATTATGGCAAACAACAGGAAATGCTCCTCGGTTACATCTAGTGACCACGATGCAGTATTTTCCACATTCACCTATTCAAATTACAGAGAATACGCCTGCTGTAGCCTGAGAAACATAGAAAAGTGACGGCAGAAAAAGACTGAGTAGTCCACCGAGTCTGCCCTTTTTTTTTGTTTTGTTTTTCCCATTAACCTTGTTGTCTGACTATAGATTTATGTTTATCCCAAGCATATTTGAAGCCATTTACTGTTGACTGTCTCACAACCTCTGTTGGTAGTTTATTCCAATCATCAACCACCCTTTCAGTAAAATAATACTTTCTAAGATTAGTTTTGAACTTCCCTCCAGTTAGTTTGAGGTCCCCGTGTTCTTGATTTTGGTTTCATATTGAAAAGACTGCCCTCTTGAACCTTATTCACCCCCTTGATGTATTTAAAGGTTTCAATCATGTCTCCCCTCTCCCTTCTTTCCTCCAGACTGTACATATTAAGTTCCTGAAGTCGCTCTTGATATGTTTTATCCCCCAGACCTTTCACCATTTTTGTTACCCTTCTCTGAACTCATTCTATCTGATCAATATCTTTTTGTAAGTGAGGTCTCCAGAACTGGACACAGTATTCTAAGTGAGGTCTCACTAAAGATCTATAAAGAGGAATCAGAACCTCCTTCCTCCTGTTGGTGATCCCTCTACTGATAAGGCAGGCATGTTTGGAATTTTCACAGTTTTGCATTGAAGTATAGGTTCATCTGGCAAAATATGAGCAGGCTCCTAAAAGTGCCTGCTAGTGGCCCCAATTTCACAGTGATGCCTACCAGGAAAGTATAGCTTTCCTTACCTAAAAACATTACTGAAAAACTGCTTGATGGACTTGTGTCTTTTTTCAACCTTGTTTACTATGTAACTATGTGTCACGTACCTGATGGAAGAGTCTGGCTTATGCAGTAGGCAACCTCTCTTACAGCCCTGGTTCCAGAACCCCTGGTAGAGTAGACAGGGAGCGCTGGAGCACAGGGGGGCACGAGGGCTGGATGGGACACAGGTGGTGGTAGGAAGTTGTTCCGTAGGTCGTGTTGGTCTTAAGAGCAGTGGTGCAGGCTGGGTCGTTAACTTGCGGTCAGAGCGGTACAGAAGGAGCAGGCAATGGGAAGGTCGGGTGCAGGCAAGGTCGTTTACAGGCAGGCAGGTGAGGTACAGAAGGAGCAGGTAGTAGGGTGGTCATAGGCAAGCTGGGGGTCGGTGCAGGCAGAGTTCAAGCAATCGTGGGTTCAGGTAACAGGAATCTCAGAACGGGTAGCTCAGGAACACAGTAACGCTGTAGAACGGACAGCACTTGCTACAGGGAGCACACTGTTTAAATAGAGCTGCCTGGCGCCGCCTCCTCCGGGAGCGCAAGGAAAGCACAACAAAGTGCAAACAAGTCCTCAGCACAGTCTTCTTCTAACACTATGTAACATTTTTTAACAAATGTCAACAAATTCGTTAATTCGCAAATATCCGAATTAACGAAAACCCGTTTATCGAATTTTCCAAATATCTATAAATGCGAAAATTTAAAAATTCATAAATTCATGAATTTGAAAATCCAAAAACCCAAAAATTGGAAAATCTGAAATAATAACTAACTAATAATAACTCAACTATTACTAACTATTAAATTATAGCTATTGGAATTTCCTTTCAAATTTGTCTGTTAGTGAACATAACGAACACGAATTTATCTGAAATTACGAATTATCCGAAATAACGAATGCCGTATCTAAATGAATGGAACGTCACAAATTAATAATAATAAATAACAATAATGATAATAAAAACTTTTTATTATCATTATTATTATTTATTATCAATTTGTTTAGATGCGGCATTCGTTATTTTGGATAATTTGTAACTTCGGATAAATTTGTATTCGCTACGTTCAATAACATAATACCTATAATTTAATAGTTAGTTATTATTAGTTAGTTAGTTATTATTTTGAATTTTCGTTCTTTCCAATTTTCGGATTTTCTTTCCTTTTTTCGGATTGTCAAATTTATAAATTTACGAATTGCGATCATAACGAATGACCTGAAAAACAAAAATGACATGAATCCGAGTACGAACAAATTTTTCGACAGTGCACATGTCTACAGGTAAGAGGCACCTGTAGATAAATTGGAAAAGGGGATGTTTCCCATATCTCTCGAATGGGCAGGTTCTAGGAGATGGGGATTTTAACCTGCCCAAAAAGTAATCACCATTGCCATGAATATAATCAGTATATTTTTATTTATACAAAAGCGATCAAAATTAAATGAGTATAAGTTTCTTAAAAGGTATTGTGTTTTACAAACCCAAGGAGAGAAAACGCTGCTCCAGGTGATGATGATCCAAATGGATTGGATGGGCTGGGTGCAAGCCCCAGCTCACCACATCGATATACAATACAGTCATCCACATAGGTATAGATCCCACAAGGTATATGGATTGACGCGTTTCGGCCAACACAAAATATGCGCAATATGTATACACATTAGAAGGTTTTAAGTGTGCTCTGATCCTTTTGCAGCATCGCCATCCCTTGACCCTGCACGTGGATGGTTTTGTGGGCTCCCTCTGACCACGTTAGATTACTCTTATATTAGATTTGTTTATGAAGATTTATATATATACCTCCTGTGGCACTTGAGCTTTTCCAAGAAAGGGCTGTAAAATCCCATCCTTTCCTTCACTTTTATATTTTGCTCAAATGATGTCTGTTTTCTGATGGCGATCCTATTCATACACTTTGATCTATACACCATAGACTGAATGTCTTTTTTCTGGTCAGAGCACACCTCAGATCTTCTAGTGTGTATACATATAACACACTAAATGTTCTTTGGGCTTTTTGCTTTCAAGCTATATGCTTTTGAAATATTGAAGAGTATGATCCTGAAGAAGCCCTCATCTTGGGCAAAATGTGTCAATCCACATGCCTTCTGGGATATATTCCTAAGTGGAAGGCTGTATTGTATATCAATGTGTAAAACACAATACCTTTTAAGAAACTTATATTCCTTTCGTTTTTAATGCTTTTGTATAAATAAGAATATACTGATTTTATCCATGGCAATGGTGATTGCTTTTTGGGCACGTTAAAATCCCCATCTCCCAGAACCTCCCCATTTGGGGAGATATGGGAAATATCCTTTTCCAATTTTGAAATTATCTAGGGGATTGTGCCAGAATTTACCAAACAGGCCCCCCCACCCAATATTCTCTTTGCACCTGTAGATAAAAACAAATCGCTTTGACCAAAGTTGATTAATGCCCTTGCCATAGGTGTAGGCCATTTACCTACTTCATGAAGCATACCTCCCAACTGTCCCTGATTTCGAGGGACTGTCCCTGATTTAGAACAAAGTCCCTCAATTTTGTCTGATCTATACAGTTGATAGGTGGATAAAAATCAATGATTTAAAAAAAAAAAAAAAAAAATCAGATTTTTTTTTTTTTATTTATCTGACTTTTTCATTTAAATCAGATTTTTTTTTAATTTTTATTACATTTATTTTAATAAAGTGCTTTAATGCTTTTGGAGTAAAAATCTACCTAAAGATAGTATTCTATTTAACCATTTCAGCCTCGGAAGGAATTCCCACTTTAGGACCAGAGCACTTTTTGCGATTCGGCACTGCGTCGCTTTAACTGACAATTGCGCGGTCGTGCGACGTTGTACCCAAACTAAATTTGCATACTTTTTTCCCACAAATAGCGCTTTCTTTTGGTGGTATTTGATCCCCTCTGCGTCATTTCTGTTCACCGCTATAAACAAAAGAAGAGCGACAATTTTGCAAAAAAAACTATATTTTTTACTTTTTGCTATAATACATATCCAAGAAAATATATATAAAAAACTATTTTTTTCATCGGTTTTGGCCGATTTATATTCTTCCTCGTATTTTTGGTTAAAAAAAATCGCAATCGGCATTTATTGATTGGTTTGCGCAAAAGTTGACGCGCTTACGAATGATGAGAATTAATTTATGGGGTTTTTATTTTTTTTTTATATATTTTAATAGTAATGGTGGTGATCTGCGATTTGCACTGGACATGTCGGACCATTTTGACATTTTTTGGGACCATTGGCATTTATACAGTGATTTCTGTGTAAATGCCATTGGCAGGGAAGGGGTTAACCTGGAGGGGGCGCTCTAAGGGTTAACTGTGTTCCTTCAGTGTGTTCTAACTGTGTGGGGGCTGGCAGGGGGAGGGGAGTGATCACATCCCTTCCCCCTCTGTCAGAACGGAGATCCGTGTTTACATACACGGACCTCCATTCTCTCACTGCAGGGGAGCCATCGTTGGTAACCATCCGGAGCTCGAGTCCGCCCTACCCGCTCCCTGGCTCCCCCGAAACACAGTGAGCGATCACAGTGCGCGATCTCGCAGCCGCCGTCACCTGACGGCGGTTTGCGATAATGAACCAAGCTGCCGCCGTCAAGCCACAGCGGGCAGTCGGCAACTAGTTAAGATACATTAATAATTTAGTTTATTCAGCATGAAATGGAGCTTAATTATGTAGCATGAGGCTGTATATTCTGCAATATTTTCATTTTTGGTAAACTCATTAAATGAATCCAAGCTCTGCAAGCTGAGATAACATGCACTGCATTGATGCATTCAGACAACTTCACAGTAACCATGAGATAAAACAAAGTTCAGGAATATTCCTTTATCCCATTGATTTGCAAATCTATGTACACTACAAACTGTATGATTGAATTGGCTCTGCTATCGCTGTTTTACTAACCTGACAGCTTATTATTCTAAATAGGAAACCTTCATTTTGTTTGCAAATATTAAAGATTCTAACTACCAGCAAGAATAAATCCTTACATTTAAAGAGCACCTGTCATATCAGATCCATCATGGCAGCGCCTGTTAGTGGGCATCCACTCACCTGCTGCCGCCACCTCCCTCACCTTGTTGTGTCACTGCCACATCACCAGCTGTCCCATTAAAGTGAATGGGAATGTCAGTGAGTCAACAACGATTCAAATCAAGCCTTTTTACTAGAGATTTAAATCAAATCCACCCTGTATAGTTGTATATAAAATTAATTATTTATCTTTCAAAAAGTGTTTCCCAGTGCTAACCATTTCGTCCAATTTCTAAATTGCTGCATTTGTATATTAAAAAAGCCAATATAAAGGAATAGTAGTGGTAAAAAAAAAAAAAACACTTGTGGGTTTAACTAATAATTTTTTTTTTTTGTAGAATTCTCCTTTAATGAGGCGTGGCATGGGGGTGTCCTATGCCTACATACTCTTGCTAATAGGTGTCCCTTGTTCCCATCTCGAAAAGTTGGGAAATATGCATGAAGTCTGACTGAAAAAACTCCCGGAGATGGCATCACCCCATCCTGCCTTGTTGCGAATATAACGCTCACCCCCCGCAAGGGTCGTTGACTTGTTGCCCAGGTTCTCCTCCCACTAGTGCAGTGGCAACCAGGCAAGCAGCAGCATCGACTCCTCTGGCTCAGTAAACAATATAGGGGTTGCCTTATTAAAATGTATTGCAGATCAATTTGGATGTGGTTTAAGGAAGCTGTGGGATACTCCAGAAAAATGAACAAGAGTGTGAGGATGCTCTTCCCTTTGTATCTACTTCTCAGGACAGTTCCTTAAGCAGCAGGGCATGAAGTGGACAGCACCAGGACACCATAAACAATGTTCCAGGTCAGGCAAGCCTTAAACTTAGTGCAGTAGGGGTTAACAGCAGCAACAGTCCCTGGGATCCTTCTCCCTTAGGTCGTTACTCACAGTGTCCCCAGGTCTTGGATGTCTCCCTCAGACTCAGGCAGACAGACTTCTCTGTAAAACTTCCAGATCAGATCCCCAGTAGAGCACCTTTCCCTCTTAGCAGCAAAAGAAATTTGCTGTAGGTTTGGCCCCCAGCTATGCATAGCTGGGCCCTTGCTGAGAATAGCAGGATCTTCAGCTGGACTGCCATGAAGGAATGGCTGGAAACCTCTCCTCCTGGGGAACAACACTGCTCTAACAGGCTCCAGACTATTTATACACTATCCCAGCCATCGTCTGGGCACCCTCCCCCAGGGATTGGCTGAGGCTGCATAAATTTTCAGGCTGCTCGTCTTATTCCCTCACCCTCTATGTGAACCCAGGCTTGTCATTGTGATTTCAGCCTGGGTGCAGAAGCAGTGTGGGGAAACAACATGCAGTTCAGACAGGAATCACACCGCATTCCTGTTCAAATTGCATTCCTTTTGTATGGTTGCAAATCACACCGCAAAGTACCGGTTTCAGTATCGGAAGGATTTTCACGAGTGCTTATTAATAGAGTTGAGCGAACACCTGGATGTTCGGGTTCGGCGGATTCGGCCAAACTTACCGAACGTTACCCGAACTTGACCCCGGACCCCGAACCCCATTGAAGTCAATGGGAACCCGAACTTTTCGGCACAAAAATGGCTGTAAAAAAGTCCTGGAAAGTGCTAGAGGGATGCAAAAGGAAGAAAAATGGGCAATGTTATTAGATCTGCAATCTTTCCCTCAAAGCAGTAGCAATCTCTACCTAGTCCAGTATCAGATCGTTCTGTAATCAGATAGTTCTGTAATGCAGGATGAGATGTTATTAGATCTGCAATCTGTCCCTCAAAGCAATAGTAGTGATCTCTACCTAGTTATTATCACTGCAATCTATCCCTCACAGCAGTAGTAGTAATCTCTACCTAGTTATTAGATCTGCAATCTGTCCCTCACAATCTGTCCCTCACAGCGCCGGCAGCATCCTCTCCCTACACTAACCTGAGAGCATGTGACATGCAGCACTGTGACTCCAGCCTCATATAGAGGCTGGGTCACATGATGCCCTGGCCAATCACAGCCATGCCATTAGTAGGAATGGCTGTGATGGCTTCTAGGGAAAACCAGTGAAACGCTTGTTGATTGGCTGCCCTGCAGCTATTCAACATGCGCGATAAAATACCAGAACCCAGAACCCGAACCCGGACTTTTTCCTCAAACGTTTGGGTTCGGGACACGGACACCCGAAAATTCGGTACCGACCCGAATTTTACAGTTTGGGTTAGCTCAACTCTACTTATGAATATACTCAGAATCGGCTCCGATACCAGTATTGGTATTAGTGCATCCCTAGCCCCAACCATTGGTTGTGTACTTGTCACTCCGATCGGCATTGAGAGGCAATGGAAACCCCTGCAGACTAAAAAAAAAGGAAAACTAAAGCCCCAATTTATTAAATATTTGATTTGTAGTTTTGATACCCTTTAAGGATTGTGAAGACTTCCTGAGTTTTTAGTTGCATTGTTTTCTCGAAAGCATTGGCAGTTCCCGGACTGAAAGGAGTTGCCTTTTTGCTTTCAGCTGTCTGCAAAGAACATACAGATACCCCGTAGTCTGTGAGAGTCTGAAGTCCATTGAAGCTAATCAGACAATGGCACAGATCGCCACCGAGCATGCTGTGTCACTTAACTGCGAGGGATAAACTGCCATATCCTTCACACTATCACTCTGAAATAGATCGCCCTTTCAGTAAGCGCCGAGCATCAGGAGACAGCCACGCGGGGTGCAGGTGTCTAAATTGGTCTGCCTCCGTAATATCCTGCCTCTTTCATCAAAAACCTCCAAAGTACAGTGGTTTTTTTTTTCAATCTGGATGTCAGAAGCGTAGCAAGGTGCCAACGTTTGTGCGGAATTCCGGTCAGAAAAGCAACGAGCGTCAAGTGTGACATTTCGAGATTTCTATTGTGTTTGCAGTTGACCATTGGGATGAAAACAGTCAATAGAGTATTGTGTTGGCAGTCTTGCTAAGACATTGTGTGAAGTTATAGAGAGAAGAATAGGGCTCTTAGCGAGATATTTTTAAGTATCGATTTTAATCATCCTTCTAGTTTCCGCTTTTAAAAGGGGACAACCAGAGCTTAAATTGACACAATGCTGTGTAGAAAATAGGTATAATGACCCAGCAGAGAGGGACATAGCTCTGGGCCAGGTACAGTACAATAAAGAAAGTGCATCTAACTTAAAGGTAGCACCATGTTCACATTATCTATTTGTATTACTTTGTACTGTTCTCTATCTGCAGTAAATTGTCCATGGGGCAAAATCATCCAATTAGTTATCTGAGAACCTGGAATATATACAATATATAGTACATATATACACTATATTGTCAAAAGTATTGGGACGCCTGCCCTTACACGCATCTGAACTTTAATGGCATCTCAGTCTTAGTCTGTAGGGTTCACTATTGAGTTGGCTAGAACAGCTTCAACTCTTTTGGGAAGGCTTTCCACAAGGTTTAGGAATGTGTCTATGGGAAAGTTTGACCATCCTTCCAGAAGCACATGTGATGTCAGGCACTGATGTTGGGCAAGAAGGCCTGGCTCGCAGTCTCTGCTCTAATCCAATCTATCGGGTTGAGGTCAGAACTCTGGGCAGGCCAGTCAAGTTCCTCCACCCCAAACTCACTCATCCATGTCTTTATGGACCTTGCTTTGTGCACTGGTGAGCAGTCATGTTGGAACAGGAAGGGGCCATCCCCAAACTGTTCCCACAAAGTTGGGAGCATGAAATTGTCCAAAATGTCTTGGTATGCTGACTCCTTAAGAGCTCCCTTAACAGAGAGAGAATATCCCACCTACACTGTATAAATGCCTGGTTCCCTCTCCAAATTGTTGAGTTCAGGTGTTTCTGGTGAAGGGTACTGTTAATGTTACAGCAAAGACATTTTAGGCTTTGTATACTTTCAACTTGGTAGTAATAGTTTGGAGAAGATCCTTTTTTGTCCCAGCATGACTGTAGAAGCGGTTACCTTATGATTGGGAGAACTTTGGGTGAAGTATATTACCATCTATGAGTCATGTACTCAGGGCCGCCATAAGGGGGGTACAGGCAGTACTGTTGTAAGGGGCCCCAGTGTCTCAAGGGGCTCTTACAACAAAGACTTTAGCAGTCTTTAACATTGGAGTCTATGGGAGGGGGACACCCAGTTTGGGGACTCTGTTCTCCCGAACCATAGCCAATAAAAATACCAAACTTGGGTCACATAGAGAGGGCCCTCTAGGCAACAACTGGTCCAGGTTTAGGACATCCAGCACCTATGGTTTAGCCGTACCGGGTCCTCAAAATGACCAGTCATTGAACGGCAATTGTCTGGTGAATTTCGGACTTAACATTGGAGTCTATGGGAGGGGCACCCATTTTGGGGACACTGTTCTCATGAACGATAGGCAATAAAAATACCAAACTTGAGTCACATGGAGAAGGTCCCCTGGACCACAACTGGTCCAAGTTTGGGACCTCCAGCACGTATGGTTTAGCCGTACCGGGTCCTCAAATTGACCAGTCATTGAACGGCAATTGTCTGGTGAATTTCGGGCTTAACATTGGAGTCTATAGGAGGGGGTCATTCGCCTATGGTTCGGCCGTACCAGGTCCCCAAATTGACCAGCCGTTGATGGGCAATTGTCTGGTGAATTTCGGGCTTAACATTGGAGTCTATAGGAGGGGGTCATCCGGTTTGGGGACACCGTTCTCTCGAACCATAGGCGATAAAAATACCAAACTTGGGTCCCACGGAGAGGGCCCCCTGGACCACAACTGACACAAGTTTGGGAACTCCAGCACGTATGGTTTAGCCGTACTGGGTCCTCAAATTGACCAGTCATTGAACGGCAATTGTCTGGTGAATTTCGGACTTAACATTGGAGTCTATGGGAGGGGGCACCCATTTTGGGGACACTGTTCTCCTGAAACATAGGCGATAAAAATACCAAACTTAGGTCAAATGGAGAGGGCCCCCTGGACCACAACTGGTCCAGGTTTGGGACCTCCAGCACCTATGGTTTAGCCGTACCGGGTCCTCAAATTGACCAGTCATTGACGGGCAATTGTCTGGTGATTTTCGGGCTTAACATTGGAGTCTATGGGAAGGGGGACCCAGTTTGGAGACACTGTTCTCATGAACAATAGGCAATAAAAATGCCAAACTTGAGTCACATGGAGAAGGCCCCCTGGACCACAACTGGTCCAAGTTTGGGACCTCCAGCACCTATGGTTCAACCGTACCAGGTCCCCAAATTAACCAGTCATTGACGGGCAATTGTCTGGTGAATTTCGGGCTTAACATTGGAGTCTATAGGAGGGGGTCATTCGGTTTGGGGACACCGTTCTCTCGAACCACAGGCGATAAAAATACCAAACTTGGGTCGCATGGAGAGGGCCCCCTGGACCACAACTGATACAAGTTTGGGACCTCCAGCATGTATGGTTCAGCGCAAGGTCTTATTGCAAGCATTGGGTGAGGCTGTGCTGCCTGTGCACTGTTTTTTTAACCCCTTGGATCCCACACTAGCATGCATTGCACACTTCACTTCACTTGAATGGGTCATGCTTTGCAGGCTACACCTGGTAAGTGTGACAGGGTGTATAATTCCTACTGCGGCTGCAACATGTGTACACCCCTGGCCAGTGGGCAGATGTGCTGGGATGGCCAGTGGGCGGGCCCTGGGGCTGTGTAAGGGGCCCCAAAATTTCTGATGGCTGCCCTGCATGTACTTACCACAGTGTATGCTTATTTTTGTGAGTGTATACTTCTATATCTTTTTAATAAAATGTCCTGTATGTACAAAGAGCACTATTGGTCTTTATTCTTTTACATGAGTGATTGTCCACATCAGCAGAGAGTGGTGGAGTTAAAGGTCGTACTCTGGAAGCCATCTGATCTGAGGCCTGTGTGGGGGCAAAAGTGACTGATATTCAGGGTCTTATTTGCAGGAGAGCATTTATTAAGCACAGATGGTATCGCCATGTATCACGGGTGAGATTTAAGTTGAAGCAATTTCCAGCATGTGGCGTACACCGGTGTACTTTTTACTGCATATTTATTTTGTTTTTGGACTCATATTGTGTGAGATCTATATTATTTAAGAAGTTGTGTTGGGGCATATGGGTTGCATTACGCCTAATAGTTTCTGTTTTAGGAGTTCTGTTTAGTTTAGCATTTCTGTTTTAGGAGTGAAGTGAAATCACTTTATGGTGTGAGCTGCAGTCAGTGATACTTTGACATTTTGATATTTATTTATTTTTTGTTTATGTTTTTCCATATTTCCTGCATTTATATTTGACTGTGCTGATTGCTTTGTTATTATTTCACCTCCATAAAGACATGGTTTGATGAGTTTGGTGTGGGGGAACTCAAGTGACCTGCACAGAGCCCTGACCTCAGGGCCGTCTTTCTGAGCGGGCACACCTGGGCATAGCCCAGGAGCCCCAAGTGCTCATGGGGGCCCCATCAGAATCAGCAGCTTTCCGGAGGGCGGCGGCCGTGAGATGAGAAGAGCCGCTCTGTCCTGTCAATGAAACTCAGAGGAGGAGGAGCGGCGATGCTACAAACAGCACACAGGCTGAAGCCGCTCCTCCTCCTCTGAGTATCATTGACAGGACAGAGCGGCTCTTCTCATCTCACGGCCGCCGCCCTCCGGAAAGCTGCCTGGTATTCTGAGCACAGTCCCTCCCACTGCATCTCTCCCCTCTCCTATGTCAGCCCCCTCCTCCCTCCTCCCTGCACTCTCCCCGCAGTACAGAGGTTAGGGGAGGGAAACAGAGCACAGTGTTCCTCCCTCCCCCTCCCTTCTGTACTGCAAAGAATTATGGGAGATGTAGTCCAGGGGAAGGCGGGATTGCCTTGAAGATGCATGGACACTTGGACAGAATGTCATGGCCACAACAAGGAGGTAAGGCTGTCTATTTGCAGGTCTGGGCTGTCTCTTTGCAGGTCTGGAGCTGTCTATTTGCAGGTCTGGAGCTGTCTATTTGCAGGTCTGGAGCTGTCTCTTTGCAGGTCTGGAGCTGTCTATTTGCAGGTCTGGGTTGTCTATTTGCAGGTCTGAGGCTGTCTATTTGCAGGTCTGGGCTGTCTATTTGCAGGTCTGGAGCTGTCTCTTTGCAGGTCTGGAGCTGTCTATTTGCAGGTCTGGAGCTGTCTCTTTGCAGGTCTGGAGCTGTCTATTTGCAGGTCTGGGTCTGTCGAGGTCTGGACGTTTATCTGTCGGGTCTGGACGTTTATCTGTCGGAGTCTGGACGTTTATCTGTTGGGTCTGGACGTTTATCTGTCGAGGTCTGGACGTTTCTCTGTCGAGGTCTGGACGTTTATCTGTCGAGGTCT
>BLSH010281555.1:195475-216048 GCA_018402905.1 Glandirana rugosa | reverse complement strand
GAGCCTGGGTTGGAGCCCATTACCATTCTACATACTCCAGCTACTTGGGGGGGACAGTGTATTAGTGCATAAACGTCTCCCTTTTAAATTGATGGATATCAAGCTGGATCCAGGAGGATGATATGTCATTATGCATGTCTTGCTTGCCTCTGTACCCTGTGTATTGGAATATACTTGCCGCCTCCGGCAGCCCTGGAATTGTTGTCCACCATTATGCAAATTGTGATAGGGTTTGGGGCTGATAATGTAATGTTGCTAGGAGATTTTAATTTGACTCCCCTGATATAGATAGACTTTGCTCGACCTCCAGGTGGGCCCCATGTCTGACTCAGTGGGCCAGTACATTTGGTATTGCGGATGTCTGGCGCCATTTCCATCCCAATACCAGAGAATTTGCTGCCACTCCTCGACCTTTTGTACCCTCTCCAGCATAGAGCTCATTTTTGCCTCCCAGTCACTGCTCAGAGGGGTTTCCGCGGTGGAAATTCTGCCCAGAGGCATAACGGACCATGCTCCATTGTTTTTGAAAATTGCCTGGGGCACCCCTGGAGAGAGACTATGGAGGTTATCCAGGTTCTGGATTAAGAATGAACGAATCCGGGAGACCATGCAGGAGGGTGTTTGTAATTTCTGGATAGCCAAACGTGAGACCACCATCCCCCCTATTGCATTAGGGTGTGCACCACAAAGCGCAAACAAACACGAGTGTGTATGTATGTGTGTGTATGTCAGAAGGGCTGAGGACGGTATCAGTAGGGCAGAGAGATAGGTGTCAGTAGTTTATTTTTATTTTCTTTTTCTTTTTAAAATTTAGTTTTTTTATTTTTTTGTACAATATTATATTTTATTATTTTTTTTACAATTTTATTTAGGAGCCCTGCTGGGGGGTTTTGGTGAAATATCAGGGATCTAAACAGAGACAGAGAAAAAGACTGAGGACAGAGATTCCTCAGACCCTTTCTCTGCAGCCAGACAGTAGGGGGAATTTGCACAGTACAGGGTGATTAGGGTGTGCCCAGGCACACCTTCCACCCTATGTGCGCACGCCTATGACTAGGGGTGAATATATATCTCACATTGCAGCAGAGATTGTCAGGGTCTGTGGAGGAGCTAGAGGAGGCAGCCAGGCAAAGGGAAGCAGATTACGTGGCCAACCCAAGTCAGAGCACCTACGGTGCTTGGCAGTATGCTCTACGCAAGCTCTCTCTGCTTCGCACTGAGATGACCCAAAAGTCCCTTCTTAATACTGCTCAGAGGGTGTTTGAATTTGGAAATAAAAATGGTAGGCTCCTAGCATGGCTGGCTAAGGGGCAATTTGCGACCACACACATTAGCGGAATCAAGGACTCTGACTGTAGGGGGCTCCTGAGAACGCCCAGGGAGATTAATGATAGGTTTTGCCAGTTCTATAGAGAGCTGTACTCATCCAGGGTGAACTACACTTTGATCGAGCTCGAGTCTTAGCTTGATAAAATTAAATTCCCAACTCTAGATTCGGAGTCGTGTGAGCGGTTGGAGGCTGCCATCACACTGGAGGAGGTACAGCTGGCCATCTTGCAGTTACAGATGGGGAAGACCCCCGGCATAGGCGGTCTCCCAACTGAATTTTACTCCCAGTAACAGGACCTACTGGCCCCCAGACTGGTGTCCCTGTTTGATAGCTTCTTCACTTTGGGAGTCCTTCCGCATTCCATGGGAGAGACAGTGGTGGTGTTGGTGCTCAAACCGGGCAAGGATCCTGAGGAGTACTCCTCCTATAGACCGATATCCCTCATAAATGTTGACGCCAAGATTTTGGCTAAGATACTGGCAAATTGGCTGTCCGGGGGAATTGGAGGAGCTGATCCATATTGATCAGACTGGGTTTATGCCCGGGAAGAGCACTGACATCAACCTTCGACATCTTTTCCTTAATCTTTCAGTGTCCCACATTAATAGCAGAAGTAGAGTCATCGCCTCACAGGATGCAGAAAAGGCTTTAGACTCAGTCGAATGGGATTTCCTGTGGGGGACACTGAGCAGATTTGGATTTGGCCCTAAGTTTGTTAAGTGGTTACGTCTGTTATACTACGATCCCAGGGCACGCATTCGTACCAATGACGCTCTCTCACCTTTTTTCTCACTACAGAGGGGCACTAGACAGGGGTGCCCTCTGTCCCCATCCCTGTTTGCCCTGGCCCTTGAGCCTTTGGCCATCATGATCAGAGGCTCTCAACGAGTTAAGGGACTGAGGGTAGGAGCACTGGAGGAAAAGATATTGTTATATGCTGACGATGCACTCTTGTACCTTCAGGATGCTAATGAGTCTCTGGGGGCTGCTTTATAAATATTCAATGAGTTTGGGAGGTTTTCAGGAATTAGGATTAACTGGTCGAAATCGATTCTTTTTCCTCTAGATCCCCCAGACCAAGGTTTTGGCCGCAGATACTCCACTGCAGTGGGTCGACCAATTCAAGTACTTAGGCATTTTTATCAGTAGGGACCCTGGGGAGGTCTATGACCTTAATCTGGCCCCAGTGGTGGCTCAGCTTCGCTCCAGGTGCGCCTCATTGCTGTTGAACCTCCTGGGTCGCATAAACTTACTAAAAATGCTCTTTCTTCCCAAATCTTTATATATATTTCGGTCCTGCCCAATTTGGCTATCAAACTCCTTTTTTTCCACCCTGGATCGATGCATGAGCTCATTCATTTGGCCCTCCCACGATTGGCTAGGTCAACATTGGTTCTTCTGAGGAGATGCGGAGGATTGGCCTTGCCTGATTTCAGAACCTACTATTGAGCTGCCATTATGGTCACCCTCCGATGGTGGTTCACGTGCTCCAAAGATAATGCAGCGGTGTGTCTGGAGGCTCCTGTCCTCAGTTTACTGTGGGAGCTGGGCAATCTGGCTTACAGAGGCAGCAGGGCATATGCTGACCTCCCCCTCCCCACCAGAACCACACTAAAAATCTGGGCGGTAGCTAGACGTAGATTCGTAAGTCCGGGCTAATGGCCCCCCTACACTCCATTATGGGGGAACCCCAACCTTTCACAGTTCCACACAATTCCTGAACCCCTGGTGTGGGCGAGATACAGTATCAAAACCCTTGGGAACATGTATAGGGCAGGGGCATTACGCCCTTTCTCAGACCTTCAGAATGAATATCACCTCCCAGGATGGATGTATTCTCATTACCTACAATTGGGCCATGCTGCCCGAGCACAGTTCCGGATCCCCCTGAGTTTGACCATGAACCCCATTGAGGAATTATTAGCTCAAGAATTATTGACTAAACCATTGTCAGTCCTCTAATGGGCGTTATTGAGTGTGGACTCCCCTAAGATGGATAGATTATGGGAAAAATGGAGGGCGGATCTTGTAGGAGGATTGGGAGGGTTGTTTGGAGGATAGTGTCAAGCTGCTAATATCAACCAAGGATAAGCTGGTTCAGGTGAAGTTTTTGCATAGGGTTTACTATACCCCTCAGATGCTTCATAGAATATACCCACAGAGATCCCCGAGCTGCCCCAGGTGTGCAGTTGGTGAGGGAACATATCTTCATATGTTCTGGAGCTGTCCTGCTATTGCTAAATACTGGATGGAGGTGGTGGAACTCATTAACGGTCGGCTCCAGCTGGCCCTCCAGGTCTCGCCGAAGTTGGCATTACTTGGAATACAAGAGGACAATCAACGTCCTAGGTGCACCAATTTGCTGCTCACATACCTCTTTTATTACGCTAACAGAGAAATAATACTCAAATGGAATGCCCGTTCCCCTCCCTCTGTGAGCTCATGGGAAAAAGCTATTAATGCTGCTCTTCCCCTATACAAATTGACCTATATTAATCGGAACTGTCCTAAAAAATTTGATCGGGTATGGCAACCCTGGGTGGGCTGAGGTGCTCCTCTGGGCCCCCGGGTGGCTTCTGGGGGCGGGGATTGCCCACGTGCCTACCTTTTCCATTTGGAGGGGGAATTGGTACTGGGGTGCTTTTCCGCTCCATTATTGTTGGGAATAATATAACCTGGTCCTGTAATACCGATACTGCTAATGTATAAATCTTTCCCCTGTTTGTGAATGTACACTAATCATAATCTGTCAATTTCACACACTCCTAGTCATGATGTGCATGGTGTTAACTGTACCATCATTTGTTTAATAAAGGAACATTCTGATTGTTAAAAAAAAAAAGACTGCAGATGCTCTTCTGAAGTATACACATAAGGTTATCTCCTTGCTCAACCCTGGTGGTTGCTCAATGTAGAGATCTTCCTTAATGTCTCCATATAGGAAAACAGTTTTAACGTCTAGGTGTTTCACGTGCATGCCCTTCCCGGCTGCAACGCTAAGAAGCGATCTGATGGTGGAGTGTTTTATGACGGGAGCGAATACTTCATCGCAATCTTTACCGAATTTCTGGGAGTAACCCTTGGCAACTAGTCTGGCTTTGTATTTGTAGATATTGCCTTCTGCGTTTGACTTTACTTTGAAAGTCCACTTACTTCCAATAGTTTTGCGGTTAGGAAGGAGCTCTGTGAGTGTCCAGGTTTTATTTTCTCAAAGTGACTGTAATTCTTCTTCTGCTGCCTGTCTCCATTTATTGGCTTTGTGTTTTGGCAGTTTTTCTACGTCTTCCCAGGATGTTGGTTCAAGTATGCTGTGTGTTTTGACAGTGTATGGCAGCTTGCGGGGTGGTATCCTCTTTGTAGTCTGAGTGGATCTTCTGACTTCAGCAGGATCTGGTGGGGAACTTGGTTTAGGCATTGTGCGTTCCACCTCTTGTTCTGACTCCAGCACAGGTTTGCTTTGGTCTACCTTTTCTTCTAGTTTGCTTGGCATATATACTTCACAGCTTTCAAGGATCCGTGTTTCTGGTGATGGGCTCTCATCAAAATAAACACTATGGCTTATTGCCACTTTGTCAGTCTTTGGGTGTAGGATTCTGTAACCCTTATTTTGCTCACTGTAGCCTACTAGACTGCCCTCTATGGCTCTGTTCTCCAGCTTGGATCTCTTTTCACTTGGAATATAGGCATATGCTTTACATCCAAACACTCTGATATGCCCTAAGCTAGGCTTTGATCCATGCCACATTTCGAATGGAGTACTTTTAAAGGCTCTTGAGGGTAGTCTGTTCTGTAGGTAGGTTGCAGTCATGACTGCTTCTCCCCAGTACTTGTGAGGTAAGTTGGCATCTGACAACATGCACCTGGCCATTTCTATAAGAGTGTGATTTTTTTCTTTCTGCTACCCCATTTTGTTCAGGAGTGTATGGCATGGTTGTCTAGTGTACTATTCCTTGTCTCTTCAGGTATGAGGCCAATTCTTTGCTTATGTATTCTCCACCATTGTCACGGATTATTCCTGGTTATCATTGGAATTTGTTGCTAGACATGGCAATGAACCTTTGAAGTGTTTCTGATGTTTCATTCTTATGTTTCATCAGATAAGTAGTTGTGTACCTTGAATAGTCATCAATGATAGTCAGTAGATATATGTTCCTGCCTGACGTGGGAGTTTTCATTGGACGGGATACGTTACTGTGTATGAGCTGCAATGGGTGGGTAGTTTTTCTTTGAGATGCCTGTGGAATGGGAGCATGTGTGGCTTTTGCCTTTATACAGCACTTGTATTTCATGAGCACTTTTCAAGGCATTATTGTCAAATCCTCTAATTAGCCTCTCTTTATAATGTCCTGTATAGCTTCTGGACTTCTGTGCCCCAGTTGTCTGTGCCATAAGTGAATACATTTGCTCTGTGGGTCATTAGAGACTATATTGGCTTGCTGGTCTGTGGTGATGAGCTTGTATAGGTGATCATCCAGTTTTCCTTTTGCCAGGCATTTATTATTGTGAATTGTGCATTCACCACCCTGAAACTTAACTGTGAGACTGTTGTTTGCAAGACTTTTCACTGATAGAAGGCTACCTTCTAGTTCTGGAACATACAGCAGTTTCTTTAAAAGGATACTCTGCTTGCCTCCTTGTGGTGTAATGCAGTTCAGGAAACCCTGACCTTTACTTTGGGCAGTAATGATTTTCCCATTTGCTAGGAAAACTTTGTCTTTTGCACTGTAATCAATGTTTTGTGAAGAAGGTCTCATCACTAGCCATGCTAAACCTGAGTCTATGTACCAGCCGCGTGGCTTTCTGCTCTGCTTCACTTTATGTAGCTGCTTTGACTCTTTCTTTTGTGGATAGCTTCAGCTTCCGCTGCTCGGCTTTCCAGATAGAACAGTCATTTAAGTGACCAATCTTTTTACAGTGAAAACAGGCTCTGCTAATGTGTTGTGCCTTTGTATAGCTTTGCTATCATGGTGCGTATTTTATTTCCTTCTGTCATATGCATTAATTAATTTCCTTTTGACATATTCCAGTCTAAGTTCCAGCTCGGGTCTGGTAAAGTGTTAACAAGAGTGGTATAGGTGTCCAGAAGGCTGCAGCGGAGCAGGGCAACAATATGGTTATCTTTGATGTCCTCTCCGATGGCACATAATCACACATTTGCTGGCCTTCTTCTAGTCTTATCTCATATAGCTTTCATAGCAAAAACAGCTTGCTGTTGAGGCTTGAACGCTCATGCAGTTTTTGTAATGTAGTCCACATATCTTTGGCTGTTTTCTCTGTTCTTATGTGGATCTGTCTGTATTCAGCACTTGTCACAAGTTATCCTTGCTAATAAGCATTTCCAGTTCAAATTTACACAGCTGGTAATTAGCATTGTTCAGCTTTGCAATTGCAAACTTCACATCTGAACTGCTTGCCGTCTTTCATCAGCTTGTATACAGTGCTCGCTGATTTGCAGTATTTTCATTCCAGTGCCTGTGTGGGTGCCTGGGACCTGTAACCTGTTAGCAGGGTATTGAATTATGCACTAGAAGCTTCTTGGTTGCAGAGAATACTTTCATGGAGGGGTATTTGCTGTCCCCTCAAAATAACTCAACACACAGCTATTAATGTCTGATCCACTGGCAACAAAAGTGGGTAGACTCCTAAGTAAAAATGTCCAAATTGGGCCCAATTCACCATTTTCCCTCCCCGGTGTCATGTGACTCGTTAGTGTTACAAGGTCTCAGGTGTGAATGGGGAGCAAGTGTGTTAAATTTGGTGCTATTGCTCTCACTCTCTCATATTGGTCACTGGAAGTTCAACATGGCACCTCGTGGCAAAGAACTCTCTGAGGACCTGAAAAAAAAGAATTGTTGCTCTACATAAAGATGGCCTAAGCTATAAGAAGATTTCCAAGACCCTGAAACTCAGCTGCAGCACAGTGGCCTAGACCATACAGAGGTTTAACAGGACTGGTTCCACTCACAACAGGCCTCACCATGGTCAACCAAAGAAAATGAGTACAGGTGCTCAGCGTCATATCCAGAGACTGTCTTTGGGAAATAGACGTATGAGTGCTGCCAGCATTGCTGCAGAGGTTGAAGGGTAGGGGGGGGTCAGCCTGTCAGTGCTCAGACCATACGCTGCACACTGCATCAAATTGGTCGGCATGGCTGTCATCTCAGAAGGAAGCCTCTTCTAAAGATGATGCACAAGAAAGCCTGCAAACAGTTTGCTGAAAACAAGCAGACTAAAGACATGGATTACTGGAACCATGTCCTGTGGTCATAAACTTATTTGGTTCAGATGGTGTCAAGCGTGTGTGATGGTAAACAGGTGAGGAGTACAAAGACAAGTGTGTCTTGCATACAGTCAAGCATGGTGGTGGGAGTGTCATGCTCTGGGGCTGCATGAGTGCTGCCGGAACTGGGGAGCTACAGTTCATTGAGGGAACCATGAGTGCCAACATGTATTGTGACATACTGAAGCAGAGCATGATCCCCTCCCTTTGGAGACTGGGCTGCAGGGCAGTATGCCAAAATGATAACGACCCCAAACACACCTCTAAGACGACCACTGCCCTAATAAAGAAGCTGAGGGTAAAGGTGATGGACTGGCCAAGCATGTCTCCAGACCTAAACCCTATTAAGGTCTGTGGGGCATTCTGAAACAAAAGGTAGAGGAATGAAAGGTCTCTAACATACACCAGCTCCGTGATGTCATCATGGAGGAGTAGAAGAGGACTCCAGTGGCAACCTGTGATGCTCTGGTGAATTCCATGCCCAAGATGGTTAAGGCAGTGCTGGAAAATAATGGTGGCCACACAAAATATTGACACTTTGGGCCCAATTTGGACATTTTCACTTAAGGGTGTACTCACTTTTGTTGCCAGCGGTTTAGAAATGAATGGCTGTGTGTTGAGTTGTTTTGAGGGGACAGCAAATTTACATTGTTATACAAGCTGTACACTCACTACTTTACATTGTAGCAAAGTGTAATTTCTTCAGTGTTGTCACATGAAAAGATATAATAAAATATTTACAAAAATGTAAATGTAACTCACTTTTGTGAGATACTGTATCTTACAGCATGTCTTTATCATGGAACAAGTAACAGGATCTAAGAGGATACAAGTACATACACTTACATAAGGAAGGTACTTCCTCGGATTGCTTTTCCATAGAACACACACTATGACTCTGCAGCGCCACCTACTTGTATAGACAGCTATAATGCATATATATAGTTCATAGTACAAAGCAACTTTACATTACATTCTGTTATTCTTTCAACAGTTTATAGGGTAATATTTCTATAGGGATTATGTATGTAGGAGAAGAACCTTAATCGCTGATTTTTATAGGTTTATTTGTCAAGGTTTGGAAATTAAACACTTTAAGAAGTCTATGTGAAAATATACATTATTTTGATTTAATCTAGAAGGTTGTAACCATGATGTATATTATTTCTCTTACATTTAAGGCTTTACTGTGAGGAAGAGGCAGGTCCTCAAAATGCATTAGCCTATGGGATTTCCATTGTTCCACTATGAGATGTGATGTATCGTGGACTAGAAGATAATGTTATATTATGACAAGCTCTGATGCACCTGTCGGTTTGTGAGTATATCACTTACCATCTCTTTTCAACACTAAAAGATATATTTGAGGATAATGCACTAGGCTGCTGCACCCTCTGTTTGGTTTTATGATTCAAGGTTAACAGATGGTGTTCATCAACCAAGTTAAAAACAGACGAGCTAGACTAAAGGTATTGAGATTATGTAAAACGTCCATAAAGATTTATAAAGTTATGAATGCTATCATTCTATGGTAATATTTCTTGATTAGGGTGTGAATATAAGAAAGAACATTACATTGCATTATTACAACTATAAAAGTATTTGTAATGCCATTTGATTCAAATGATAGACATGAAGAATGCATCAAACTTATAGAGCTACATTAGGTAGAATGGTAGCATGACTTCACCAAAAAATGTAAAGCATTTGTAAAGTGTTTTTTTCTATTAAAATAACAAAAATGCTTACCTACTCTGGGCTATGGTATGACACAGAGAAGCCTTGATTCTCCTCTTCTTGAGTCCCCTGTTGGCTTTCTTGGCTCTTCCTCTTCTCAATGTGCCACAATAGGAAGCCACTTCCTATTGTGGAACACCTGTGGGCTTGATCCCCAGTAGTGCTGCCTGCATCTATAGACACAAACAGCAAGGCTCAGCCCTGCCCCGCTCCCTCCTCACAGGAATTGATTGACAGCAGCAGGAGCCAATGACTCACACTGATCTCAGCCAAGCCTGTGAGGGGGGGAGGGGGGAAGGGGAGAGAGCGGCTACATATGGGCACAGTGCTCAGTCGAGATCAGGCTCAGGTGGGGGGGGGGGCACATATTGAAACATTTTTTTACCTTAATGCAGGGAATGCATTAAGGGATTAAGGTAAAAAAAATGTTTAGGCTTTACAACAATTTTAAATTACAACTTAACTAAAGTAATATATTTTGTATTATATTAGCTATGTATTTTGTAGTAATTTGCTATTTGTTACTAAATGTATTCATTTTTTATGCAAAAACAGAAGTAGTGTTCATCTTAGAATTCCTCGATCCCTCATCTTGTAAAATATCCCCATTTCGTTTACAATAGAAATGAAAGACAAAACATTTGTGTATAAATATAAAAAAAATGATAACTACATTTTTTCCTTTTTTTTAAACATCACCACATGCCCTCTGTTCTGAGCTGCATAAGAGCTGGGGGGGAGCTGCTACACACTGATCTTCCCAGTGCTGTGCAGGGAGGGGGGGGGGGGGGGATGTCAGGACACGCCTGGTCATTGGAGGAAAGCACACTGAGTTCCCAGCAGAGCTAGAGAACTGACCATGCAGTGCTGTCATGCCTAGTGTGGTCAGTTTTTAATAGGAAAGCAGAGGGACTGGCAGGAACACCGGGGATTTCACATAAAGGAAGCAATACAAAATTAACAGAATACTTTTTCATACAAGTACATTGTACAGCAGGCACATATCAGGGATATAAAATTAAATAATATGAAAATCAGTGTAGTAAGTTGGGGTTGGCTCTTTAAGGGGGGAGAGTATGTGCCACTCAGCACAGACTCTAGTACTGCTGTGCTGCCGCAATTCCACTCTCTCTCTCCCCTCTCTCCACTGGCAGAGGTGGCTGTAGGTAGTCTTAGGAGCCATGTCCATTAATGCTGGGAGCTGCAAGACTCATGGGGGATGCAGTCTCCAGGCAAGCATGGCCCAGCAAGGAAAAAGCTGTGTGTGACTACAACTTCCAGGAGGGGGATGCTAAGGAAGGAAAGTGAACGATGGAAGCTTGCACTGGGCTGACAGAAGGTCTTGTGACTGCCAAGGAAGCGTTGAAGAAAGCTGGTGGAGAAAGAACAAATGCTGCTGCTGGGAAACTGCAGGGTGAGAACTGAAGGAAAGGTGTGCTGTGTGCTGCACTGTGTGTATAGCAGGTTAGGCTGCCAGAGAGGGATGCCTTTGCCACCCTGATCAGGCAAAATCACTATTGATCCTATAGAGCGACACATGACTGCGGCCTCTACATTCCAGGCCTACTTTTGTTAGATGTCAGGGACTGCGGGAATGACTTACAGTCAAATCTGTCTTCACAGTGGACACCAGTGGCGAGAGGCCTTTGGCCACATAGTTTCATAATAGGTAGGGTTAAATAAAGACTATAGTCCATCCAGTTCAACCTGTGTAGGTGTACGTGTGTCAGTGTCAATATTATTTCCCATACCCCTGTATGTTGTGTTCTTTAAGATGCATGTCCAAGAGTCTTTTAAAGTAATAAATACTCCCCACTGACACCACCACTTGTGGAAGAGAATTCCAAATCCTTGTCGCCCTAACAGTGAAAAGCCCCCTGTGCAGCTTAACCACTTCAGCCCCAGAAGGATTTGCCCCCTTAATGACCTCTTAATGACCAGAGCACTTTTTACGATATGGCACTGTATCGCTTTAACTGACAATTGCGCGGTCGTGCAATGCTGTACCCAAACAAAATTGACGTCCTTTTTCCCCACAAATAGAGCTTTCTTTTGGTGGTATTTAAAGAGGAAGTAAACCCAGATTGGGTTTACTTCCTCTGTATTCCCCTATAAAGTAGATGCATAATGGGCTACTATGCATCGCATAGTAGCCCATTATGTGCCACTTACCTACAAACGAAGCCTGTGACATCCAGCGCTGTCCCCTGTGCTGGCTGCGTCCATCTTCTGCCCCTCTTCCTTTCAGGGCCGCGATCTCCGGCTCTGTGACTGGCCGGAGCCGCGTGACGTCACGGCACGATCACAGTTAAGTAACGGCACGGAGGCCATTTCTTCACTGCGCATGTGCCGAAATGACGTCGGCACAGCTAGTACACTGCATATCTCCTGAACCGTGCAGGTTTGGGAGATATGCAGGGCACCTACAGGTAAGCCTTATTATAGGCTTACCTGTAGGTGAAAGTGGTTGCCACAAGTTGACAACCACTTTAATCACCTCTGCGGTTTTTACTTTTTTGCGCTATAAACAAACAGCTGCAATTTTGAAAAAAAAAAAATATTTTTGTTATAATCTATAATCTATATAAATATCCAAAAAAAACAAATGTATTCAGCAGTTTAGGCCGATATATATTTTTCTACATATTTTTGGTAAATAAAATCGATTTTTATTTTTTTAATTTTTTTTTTACTGGTAATGACGGCGATCTGGGATTTTTATCAGGACTGTGATATTGCGGCGGACGGATCGGACACTTTTTTGGGGCCATTGACATTTATACATCGATCAGATCTAAAAATAGCCACTGATTACTGTATAAATGTCACTGACAGGAAAGGGGTTAATAATAGGGGGCAATCAAGGGCTTAAATGTGTCCCCTCAGCGTGGTCTAACTGTGTGGGGGCTGGGCTGGCATGAACATGTCAGATCTAACTGATCCCAAATACAGGGAACAGTAGATCTCTGTCATGCCCCCTGATAGAACAGGGAAACGCTGTGTTTACATTGGTGGCTCTCTGTTCTGCCTCTGTTTTAGGCGATCGCGGGTTGCCGGCAGACATCGAGCCTGCCCGACCCATGGGCACACTCATGAAGCGTGCGGCAAGCAACTATACGCCAAATATACGGCAATTCATGCAGGGCTGCCGTAGTACAGCAGTAAATGTACGTGAGTTGGTCGGGGAGTGATTAAGGTTACACCGCTTCTCCTACAATCTCATTGTGTGGCCCCGTGTTCTCTTACACTCCCTGAGACTGAATAGTTTTTTTCCTATGCTGGCATCACCATTGAGGTATTTGTAAATTACCATCATGTCCCCCCCCCCCCCAAGCGTCTCTTCTCCAGCGTGAATAAATGTAGTGCTTCTAGCTGTTCCTCATAATTAAGGATGGGCAAACGGTTCAGGCCGAGCATGAGTTCAGGCCGAACATTGGCTGTTCGGCGAACGCCCGAGACGTTTGACCGTTTGTTCTACCCGCTGAATGACCACAATGCACTGCGCTGCCGCACAGTGCATTGCAAGCCCTGATTGCCTGAAGCAGTGAAAACTACACCCAATCAGGGCACAGAGCACTGTCAGAGCAATGATTGGACACTGTCATGATGACTCTATCCAATCATGGCTCATTGCTCTTAGTCCCGCCCCAGACTATAAAAGTAATCTTTCAATAGTGGCCATTTTCAGTGTAATTTCAGCATGGAGAGAGATAGAACAGGGTTACTAGACAGTTAGTCACTGCAAGTTTAACACCATATATTTAATTGTGTTACTGCAGGTTGAACGCCAAATATTTCATTGCGTTAATGCAAGTTTAATGCCATATATTTAATTGCGTTACTGCAGGTTGAACTCCATATATTTCATTGTGTTATTGCAAGTTTAATGCCATATATTTTATTGCGTTACTGCAGGTTGAACACCATATATTTAATTGCGTTACTGCAGGTTGAACGTTGTATATTTCATTGCTTTACTGCAAGTTTAACGCCATATATTTCATTGCGTTACTGCAAGTTTAACGCCATATAGTTCTGTGCATTACTGCAAGTTTAACGCCATATATTTAATTGCGTTACTGCAGGTTGAACGTTGTATATTTCATTGCATTACTGCAAGTTCAATGCCATATATTTCTGTGCGTTACTGCAAGTTTAACACCATATATTGCATTGCGTTACTGCAAGTTTAACGCCATATATTTCTGTGCATTACTGCAAGTTTAACGCCATATAGTTTTGTGCGTTACTGCAAGTTTAACGCCATATAGTTCTGTGCGTTACTGCAAGTTTAATGGCATATATTTAATTGCATTACTGCAGGTTTAACGCCATATAGTTTTGTGTGTTACTGCAAGTTTAACGCCATATAGTTCTGTGCATTACTGCAAGTTTAACGCCATACATTTAATTGCATTACTGCAGGTTTAACGCCATATATTTTATTGCATTACTGCAAGTTTAATGCCATATATTTCATTGCGTTACTGTAAGTTTAAGGCCATATATTTCATTGCATTACTGCAAGTTTAACGCCATATATTTAATTGTGTTACTGCAGGTTGAACCCCATATATTTCATTGAGTTATTGCAAGTTTAATGCCATATATTTCATTGTGTTACTGCAGGTTTAATGCCATATAGTTCTGTGCGTTACTGCAAGTTTAACGCCATATATTTAATTGCGTTACTGCAGGTTTAACGCCATATATTTAATTGCATTACTGCAGCTTGAACGTTGTATATTTCATTGCATTACTGCAAGTTGAACGCCTTATATTTCAGTGCGTTACTGCAAGTTTAAAGCCATGTATTTCATTGCGTTACTGCAAGCTTAACACCATATATTTCATTGCGTTACTGCAAGTTGAACTCCATATATTTCATTGAGTTATTGCAAGTTTAACGCCATATATTTCATTTCCTTACTGCATGTTTAAAGCCATATATTTAATTGTGTTACTGCAAGTTTAATGCCATATATTTCATTGCGTTACTGCAAGTTTAACGCCATATAGTTCTGTGCATTACTGCAAGTTGAACGCCTTATATTTCAGTGCGTTACTGCATGTTTAAAGCCATATATTTAATTGTGTTACTGCAGGTTGAACGTTGTATATTTCATTGCATTACTGCAAGCACCATATATTTCATTGCGTTACTGTAAGTTTAAAGCCATATATTTCATTGCGTTACTGCAAGTTTAGCGCCATATATTTAATTGCGTTACTGCAGGTTGAACTCCATATATTTCATTGAGTTATTGCAAGTTTAACGCCATATATTTCATTGTCTTACTGCATGTTTAAAGCCATATATTTAATTGTGTTACTGCAAGTTTAATGCCATATATTTAATTGTGTTACTGCAAGTTTAATGCCATATAGTTCTGTGCGTTACTGCAAGTTGAGCGACGTTTCATTGCATTACCGCAAATTTAACGCCATATATTTCTGTGCATTACTGCAAGTTTAACGCCATATTTTTCTGTGCATTACTGCAAGTTTAACGCCATATATTTTATTCCGTTACTGCAGGTTGAACGCCATATATTTCATTGCATTACTGCAAGTTTAATTCCATATATTTCATTGCGTTAATGCAAGTTTAACGCCATATAGTTCTGTGCGTTACTGCAAGTTTAACGCCATATATTTAATTGCGTTACTGCAGGTTGAACGTTGTATATTTCAATGCATTACTGCAAGTTGAACTCCATATATTTCATTGCGTTACTGCAAGTTTAACATTATATACTTTATTGTTTTACTGCAAGTTTATTGCCATATAGGTCTGTGCTTTACTTCAAATTCAACGCCATATATTTCTGTGCATTACTGAAAGTTTAACACCATATATTTCATTGCGTTACTGCTAGTTTAATGCCATATATTTCTGTGCATTACTGCAAGTTTAATGCCATACAGTTTTGTGCGTTACTGCAAGTTTAACGTCATATAGTTCTGTGCGTTACTGCAAGTTTAATGCCATATATTTAATTGCATTACTGCAGGTTTAACGCCATATAGTTTTCTGCGTTACTGCAAGTTTAACGCCATATATTTAATTGCATTACTGCAGGTTTAACGTCATATATTTCATTGCATTACTGCAAGTTTAACGCCATATATTTCATTGCGTTATTGCAAGTTTAAGGCCATATATTTCAGCATTGTATGTTTCCACAGGCAAAGGTGGACGTGGTCAGTCCTCAGGCAGGGCATCATTTCCTCTGTTTAGTGATGTTGCCAGTGCCATCAAGCCACAGTATTCAGAGGAGGTGGCGGACTGGCTTACTAAACCGTCCTCATCCTCCATCACACAAGCAGAGACTAGCGTGCAGTCCCCTGCAGCTGCCAGAGTTGATAAACCTACCTCCTTGTCCACATCTATTCCTCCCATAGCCCCAACATCAGCCATGGAGGAGTCAGCTGAGTTATTTGAACATTTGAACTTGCTTCTTGACGATGCACAACCATTACTTAATTCAGATGTTGGTTCCGAGGTTGAGGAAGGCAGGAACATGAACCCACAGAGAGGGGAGAACACTGGTACACAAATTGACATTCATGTTCCCGCAGCCACAAGTTGTCTCCAGTGATAATGAGGATGGAGGAGATGATGATGAGATCACTGACGCAACTTGGGTGTCAGATAGAGCAGATGAGGAAAGTGAGGGTGAAGCACAACCCCAACGAGGCAGCCATCAAGAAAGGGTAGAGAGCAGCCACCCTATTCCATCACATTGTGGAGATGTTATTTCCCGGCCCACTTCCCAAAGCTCAGCTGTCTGGGCCTTTTTTTAGTACTGCAGCCGATCGCACTGTTGCTATCTGCAAACTTTATGTCAAGCACATCAAACGTGGCAAAAACACCAGCCATTTGGGTACCACATGCTTGACAAGGCATTTAACCTCCCACCATTCAGCCCATTGGCAAGAGTACCTAAAAGCCACACAAAAGGGGCACAAGTCTGTCCCCCCTCCTTCTTACTCACCTCAGTCTGCCCCTGCAATACCTCATTACCTCTCAGCAGTCTCCACTGACATGGATGATGGTATATCATAGGGTGACCCAGCACATCTGCCAGCAGCACACCACCAGCTGTAGACTCCAGCTGGCAAATTTCTCTGCTCCATCTGCTGCAGCGTAAAAAAATACAGTCCCTGCCACCCACATGCCCAGCGTCTAAATGCAAGCTTGTCAAAGCTATTGGCTCTCCAACTTCTGCCTTTCCGCCTGGTGGATTCTGCCCCCTTCCGTGAATTTTCAGAATGAGCTGTACCACAATGGCAGGTTCCCAGTTGCTACTTTTCACGTAAGGCCATTCCATCTCTCTACCATCACGTGGAAGGCAATGTTGTGGCATCATTGGGCAAGGCAGTCAGCTGCAAAGTCCATGTTACTGCTGACACGTGGTCCAGGAAACATGGGCAGGGACAATATATTTCGTTCACAGCACACTGGGTAACGCTGCTTGCAACTCGGAGGGATGCAGGACAGGGCTCAGTGCTGCAGCTTGTTGGGCCCCCACGTCTCCATACAGCTGGTGATGATGCAACACCTGTGAGCTCTACCCCCTCCTCCTCCTCCTTCATGCCTTCCTCTGCTGAATTGTCCTATGAACCTCAGGTACCCCCTATGAATTCAAAGGGCTTTTCAGTGAGTCAGGCTAAAAGGTGCCATGCAGTGCTTCAGCAGGAACTAGGGGACAGGAACCACACCAGAACAAAGATTCTTTCAGCTCTGCAGGGACAGGCCCAGTGGTAGTTCATGCCACAACAGCTGGAGCTAGGAATGGTGGTGTGTGATAATGGCACAAACCTCCTGTCCGCCCTTAGACAGGGGAGGTTGACTGCTCATTAAGGATGCATGCACTGTACTGTCACCATTTGAGGAGGCCGCGGGGATGATGAGCCGTGACAATGCATGCATCAGTGACACAATCCCTGTTGTGTTCCTGCTGGAGCAGACTCTGCGTGGCATTATGGACAGGGCACTGGAGGCAGAGCAGCGGAAGGAAGAGGGGGACCTCCTTTCCTCTCAAGGCCCACTTTATACAGACACCATCATTCCTATGCGACAGTACACACAGAAGGAGAGAGAGGAGGAGGAGGATTCTGGCAGTTTCGGAGAAATTGAAGCAGAGGAAGACATGCGTCAAACAGTAAGCGCTGGCTTTCCATCCCCAGGACCCTTGGGAGTAGTACGTGGCTGGGAGGAGGCAGTTCCAGATGCTGTCATCCTGAGTGACCCCAAGGAGTCTGCTTCTCATGCCTCCACAAATTTGCAGTGCATGGGCAACCTCATGTTTCAAAGCCTGCGAAAGGACCCAAGAATATGTGCAATAAAGGAGAAGGATCACCATTGGTCTGCAACCCTCCTTGACCACCGTTATAAGGGGAAAGTCTCAGACACCTTAAAGAGGATTTTATTGAACATTTTTCCCAACTCCGGTCGGTTACAGTGTCGTGGAAAACATCGTTTTGAGGCTTCTGTTGGTCAAGAGAGGAGCGTTGGAGAAGGAGGCCGCCTAAGTGATGCATTTCTGTTTTTTTTTAGTCATTGCTGCCCAGGGCTGTTAGCTTCCACATCCCGTTGGCAGCATCTGCATCACATGATGGATGATTATTTCGGGGGCCAAAACAGAGATGGAGAGCTTTCCAGTCGACAATCCACTGGCTTACTGGGTCATGAGAATAGAAAAGAGGAATTTCTTGGGCAATCTAATATAGTAATCACAATGATTAAGGTGTGAGTTGAACTTTCCCCATACCTGCTGTTGAAAAACAAGAACCAAACCCCCTAAATGGGACTTTCAATTGGGAAGACCAACTCATTCAGAAAGAGAGAATATATTAAAATGAACAATATTTATTAGTATTATTAAAAAAACAACAAAAACATATCACAGAATTAAAGCCAGAAATGGACACAATACAAGGATAGCAAGAGGGAACAAGCCAGATGAAAACCTGGATTGCACCCACTGCCTGATCAAACAAAAATGATGACAGTGAGATTAAAAGACCACTGGACTGCCTCACACAGGGGGCAGAACAGGACCCAACGCGTTTCAATGTTAAGGTGGTAGATATCTTCCTCAGGGGTAGGTGGTCATAAGTTAAAAGCACGAAAATCATCCGGAACCAGATACTTCATAATTATAATATAGTAGTCGGGAGACATCCACTCAATACTGTATTCAAGATGTCTGTAATAACAAAAAGAAGACAGGATTTGTCAAGAGCAGAGCCAATTGCCCAAGCAATGGCTATGAAGGTTCCAATGAAAGATATAGCAGGGATAGAGGCGCTCCAAGGTATGGGGATGATGAATTTGGATCAATGTCAGACCATCTAAGGTATAAGGGTGGTGTAATTGAACCCCAAAAGGGGATTTCACTAATATAAGCAACACAATCTGCATCAAAGGGTGGCCAGGGAGAAATCAAATGCCGGATGTTCGCATATGGTAACCCCAGAGAAAGGGGCACCTAGGGACCAAGGTGCTATTGTCTGAGCCAATTCAAATATAAGGTACAGCACCAGGTGTCTTAGGTGCAATGTACGTGTGTCATTCTTGCTTTCATCAAGAGCACCTCTATAGGGTTATGGTGTGAAGGCGCCACCGACACCCAAAAAACAATTTTTCTGCACCTTTTTAAAAGCTGCATCACATTTAATTTTTTTTACAGCAAGGCCAATTCTTGCTTTCGTCAAGAGTACCTCTATAAAGTTACGGTGTGAAGGCGCCACCGACACCCAAAAAAACAATTTTTCTGCACCTTTTTGACAGCTGCATCACATTTAATTTTTTTTTTACAGCAAGGCCAATTCTTGCTTTCATCAAGAGTACCTCTATAGGGTTAGGGTGTGAAGGCGCCACCAACGCCCAAAAAACTATTTTTCAGCACCTTTTTGGCAGCTGCATCACATTTAATTTTTTTACAGCAAGGCCAAATCTTGCTTTCATCAAGAGTACCTCTATAGGGATACGGTGTGGATGCACCACCGACACCCAAAGAACAATTTTTCTGTACCTGTTTGACAGGTGCATATCATTGCATTTTTTACAGCAAGGCCAATTCTTGCTTTCATCAAGAGTACCTCTACAGGGTAACGGTGTAAAGGCACCACCGACACCCAAAAAACAATTTTTCTGCATCTGTTTGACAGGTGCATATCATTGCAATTTTTTACAGCAAGGCCAATTCTTGCTTTCATCAAGAATACCTCTATAGGGTTACAGTGTGAAGATGCCACCGACACCCAAAAAACTATTTTCAGCACCCTTTTGACAGCTGCATCACATTTAATTTTTTACAGCAAGGCCAATTCTTGCTTCATCAAGAGTACCTCCTATAGGGATATGGCGTGAAGGTGCCACCGACACCCAAATACCAATTTTTCTGCACTTGTTTGACAGGTGCATATCATTGCAATTTTTTACAGCAAGGCCAATTCTTGATTTCATCAAGAGCACCTCTATAGGCAGGGCCGGCCCTACCATGGGACCGACTGGGACCATGGGTCCCAGGCGGCACTTTAAGAGGAGCGGCACTTTAAGAGGGGCGGCAGTGCAGATTGGCGCCCATCCGCCCGTTCCTCTCCTCTCCCCTTATTTTACAGTGGGGAGCGGGTGGCGCCGATTATCACATTGTGAGGGGGTGGGGGGGCCGCTCCTGCTGTAAAAGGCAATGGCAGAGCGCTCACTGCCACGCCTGCACAGTGGACCGTCCGCCCCGCCCATCCTCTGCGCGGCTCCCCCATTGCATTCCGAAGGCATGGGAAAGTCAGCTGACAGCAAATATCGTGAACGAGGAGGAGCTGTCTGCTCTGCTGCACCTCGAGCTGGAAGATGGATGGCTTGCGGCACTGACGCTAAGAGCAAGTAAGTGCCAGTGCCGCTGATCCATCTCCACTACTCCTCCCTGTATCTAACACCCCCCCACCACCCCCTGCCTGTATCCACCTCCCCCCCACCACCCCCTGCCTGTAACCACCTCCCCCCACCACCCCCTGCCTGTATCTAACACCCCCCACCACCCCCTGCCTGTATCCACCTCCCCCCACCCCCTGCCTGTATCCACCCCCCACCCCCTGCCTGTATCCACCACCCCCTCCCTGTATCTAACACCCCCCCACCACCCCCTGCCTATAACCACCCCCCACAATCTATGTCCGTCCCCCACCACCCCCCTCCACCAATGTCCGTCCCCCACC
>BLSH010281555.1:154605-171926 GCA_018402905.1 Glandirana rugosa | reverse complement strand
CGCGAAGAGACGTTCTTTTTCTTTTCTGACACCATTGAATTGACTACACGGGGGTACACGGGACTACATGGGGGTACACGGGACTACACGGGGGGGCACATCAGGGCACATGGGGGTACATCAGGGCACATGGGGGCACATCAGTTAAGTTACCACAGTCTTTTCTTTTTCTTGCAGAGAAGCGCAGGGAGCGTTCTCATTGATGTCTCGCTGCTCCCTGGCGGCCCCGCCCCCTCCTCTCTCCTCATCCATCCCAGGTGATGTTGCAAGCCAATTAGAATGGACGAGGAGAGAGGAGGGGGCGGGGCCGCCAGGGAGCAGCGTGACATCAATGAGAACTTCATACACAGCCGCTCCCTGCGCTTCTCTGCAGTTGAATCCGCGATCTACCCGTCAGGCGTCAGCTGACTGGCGGTGATTGACGGGTAGATCGAGGGGACCCTGTGAGGACGAGGCTGGCCCACCGGGAAACTCCCGGTAGTCCCGATGGCCAGTACAGGCCTGGCTACTTGCTATTTACAGTTCATTGGTTTTACTTGTATACATTTTTTAAAATAGTTTACCAGTTAGTTCCCAGTTTTTAAAAGCTCTTTCTCCTCCCGTTCTATAGCTTAGACCCATAGATTGTGCCTTTACAAACACATAGAACAACAGTCTGCTAATTCTGTGAGAACTAAAGAAACAAGAGGCCTTGAACCTGATTTAGTAGCATATTTATCATTATTTTCATCTATATGAAGTGACACTAAACTCTTGCGCGCTCCCGGCACAGTGACAGGCGGCTCACAGAAAGATTTTTCCAGCCATGTGACCGCCGTGATAGCCAATCATGGCGGTCATGTGGCCATAAGCCCCGTCCTGCCTCCCGGCATAGCAAACCCCTTAAAGGGCTAGCGGAAGCCGGTGCCAAGGGGTTAATGGCGTCCCAGTTTTAGTCCGTAGGGTTCAATATTGAGTTGGCCCACCCTTTGCAGCTATAACAGCTTCAACTCTTCTGGAAAGGCAGTCCACAAGGTTTAGGAGTGTCTATGGGAATGTTTGACCATTCTTCCAGGGTGGACCAACTCAATATTGAACCCTACAGACTAAGACTGGAATTAAGGTTCATGTGCATGTAAAGGCAGGCGTCCCAATACTTTTAGTAATATAGTGTGCAGTGTCTCACAAAAGTGTGTACTCCCCTCACATTTTTGAAAATATTTTATTTTATCTTTTCATGTGACAACATTGAAGAAATGACACAGTGTACAGCTTGTATAACAGTGTAAATTTGCTGTCCCCTCAAAATAACTCAGCAAACAGCCATTAATGTCTAAACTGCTGGCAACAAAAGTGAGTACACAAGTGAAAATGTCCAAATTGGGCCCAAAGTGTCAATATTTTGTGTGGCCACCATTATTTTCCAGCTCTGCCTTAACCCTCTTAGGCATGGAGTTCACCAGAGCTTCACAGGTTGCCACTGGAGTCCTCTTCCCCTCCTCCATGACGACATCAAGGAGCTGGTGGATGTTAGAGACCTTGCACTCCTCCACCTTCCGTTTGAGGAGATGCTCAACAGGGTTTAGGTTTGGAGACATGCTTGGCCAGTCTATCACCTTTACTCTCAGCTTCTTTAGCAAGGCAGTGGTTGTCTTGGAGGTGTGTTTGGGGTCGTTATCATGTTGGAATACTGTCTTGTGGCCCAGTCTCCGAAGGGAGGGGATCATGCTCTGCTTCAGTATGTCACAATACATGTTGGCATTCATGGTTCCCTCAATGAACTGTAGCTCCCCAGTGTCGGCAGCACTCATGCAGCCCCAGACCATGACCCTCCCACCACCATGCTTGACTGTAGGCAAGACACACTTGTCTTTGTGCTCCTCACCTGGTTGTCGCCACACACGCTTGACATCATCTGAACCTAATAAGTTTATCTTGGTCTCATCAGACCACAGGACATGGTTCCAGTAATCCATGTCTTTAGTCTTCAGCAAACTGTTTGCGGGCTTTCATGTGCATCATCTTTAGAAGAGGCTTCCTTCTGGGACAACAGCCATACAGACCAATTTGATGTAGTGTGCGGCGTATGGTCTGAGCATTGACAGGCTGACCCCGCACCCCTTCAACCTCTGCAGCTATGCTGGCAGCACTCATATGTCAATTTCCCAAGTACAACCTCTGGATATGATGCTGAGCATGTGCACTCAACCTCTTTGGTTGACCATGGCGAGGCCTGTTCTGAGTGGTACCTGTCCTGTTAAACCGCTGTATGGTCTTGGCCACTGTGCTGCAACTCAGTTTCAGGGTCTTGGCAATCTTCTCATAGCCTAGGCCATCTTTATGTAGAGCAAACATTCTTTTTTTTAGATCCTCAGAGAGTTCTTTGCCATGAGGTGCCATGTTTTACTTCCAGTGACCAGTATGATAGAGTGAGAGCGATAACATCAAATTAAACACACCTGTTTAACTCCTGAGACCTTGCAACACTAACGAGTCACATGACACCGGGAAAGGAAAATAGCTAATTGGGCCCAATTTGGACATTTTCACTTAAGGGTGTACTCACGTTTGTTGCCAGCTGTTTAGACATTAATGGCTGTGTGTTGAGTTATTTTGAGGGGACAGCAAATTTACACTGTTATACAAGCTGTACACTCACTACTTTACATTGTAGCAAAGTGTCATTTCTTCAGTGTTGTCACATGAAAAGATAGAATAAAATATTTACAAAAATGTGAGGGGTGTACTTCTTTATATATATATATATATATATGTACATGCAATATTTGTTTAACCCTTTAGTTGCCGATCCCATTTTGACCCTTGGGGTATTATAGATTTGAAAGTTTGACGCATGGCACCTATAGAAATTAAAGATGTTTTTGTAAGATCAATAATAGTTGCACAAATATTTATCATTACACTAAAATTGTTGCACACCAATACAACACATCCTCAAAAACCCCTACTAAATATCAATGATAAAACTGCAAGATGTTAAATAATAACAAATATGTATAAAGTTAATATTGAAATATTAATGGAATATAAATTAAACAAATTATGCATGCATTATTTAAATGTTGTATGTAAAACACTAAAAAAAAAAAATACAGAGGTATGCAGAGTCTGAATACGCAAGTTACAATTTTCTGCTTCATCAATTTTAATCAATAAATAAAAATATGCCCCTACAATAATTTATATTTTTCAGCAGAGATACCTAATCATTGTAATGAAATACGATTGTAATATATATCTGTGCATCATAGCTATGCCTAGTGTGCGAGTGTGTTGTGTGAGTATGTATAGATTTTTTTTTTTAATTTTCATATTATTTTATAACCTTTCTATTTAATTTTCCTTCCTGAGCTACGGTTTTAAGATGTACAATTATAAAGATGCAGTTGGAGTGCCACCTACTGATCAAATATTATGTTGCGGTGCAAAACTTAAAGTGATTGTAAACGCTCACCTTTTAAAACAAGCCATTTAGTTAAAAATAGAAATGAAAGGCAAACATTTGTGTATAGATATAAAAAAAAATGTTTACATTTTCCCCTCTTTTTTAAGTGATCACGTTCCCTCTGTTCTCAGCTACAGAAGAGCTGGGGGAGGAGAAGCAGTAGTTTCCCAGTGAATAGCTGTGCAGTGGGGGGTGTGTCAGGAAAAGTCTGATGATTGGAGGAGAGCAGACTAAGTTGTCAGCATAGCTAGAGAACTGACCACAGTGTGCTCTGCTGCTTAGTGTGGTCAGTTATTAAATAGCAAAGCAGAGGTACTGGCAGGGGCACCAGGCATTTCACACAAAGGAAGCAATTCAAAGAGAACAGGATAATTTCTCATACAAGTACATGGTACAGCAGACACCTATCAGGAATAGGAAATTTTGGGGTAACAAATGCTTTAAAATTTCTGCATGAGAATCACCATATCTTACTGGCTGGCCTCCAGTTTACCAAATGTAAGGAACTTCAGAATTTGAGTCTGTTAGAGGCTGGAAGAAAGAAGGGGGAGAAACACAAGGGAGGGGGGAGGGGGAAAATAAGGGGGGGGTAGGGAAGAGAGAGAGGTGAAGGGGAAAGAGGGGACCAAGGGGAAAAAAGGAAAGATGAGAGGAAGGGGAGGGGGAAAAGAGAGGGGAAAAAGAGGAAAGAAAAAAGGGGGGAAGAGGGGAAGGAGTGAAGAAACCCATCTAAATGCCTAGTTTACTAACCTTAAAGTGGAGTTCCGCCCAAAAGTGGAACTTTCGCTTTAAGTGTTGGTGACTCCCTGACATGCCACAGTTGGCATGTCATTTTATTTTGGGGGGGGGGGCGGATACCTAGCTTTAACAAGTATCCAGCTCCCATTTCCTCTCCTGGCATCGCAGTGCCGGAAGGAGGTTCAACTCTCCCCCCTCCCTACTGGAAATCTTCTGAGACATGTCACAGGTCTCAGAAGATTGCCCGGCCATTCAGAGTGCTGCAGCAAGGCTCACACATGCACAGCGCGGGCCGGGCTGTGAAGCCACAACCGGGCGCCCCCCAGCTGCAATGCTTAAATGGGTGGAACTCCGCTTTACTTTACCAAATATATTTGCATACATTCAGGTGGGGGTAGAGAAAACAGGAGTTTGGACGGTATACATAATCCCCTGCAAGTAGCAAAGCCAGCTGCCTGTGGACTTCAGCTGGAACCACAAACTGAAACGCGAGGTCTGTAAAATGCAGAAGGGGAGGAAGCACAATGAGAACATTCTATATAATATAATGTGCTAGGCCCACATCCAATAGATGTGGGTTTTATGTCTAACATTCAGGTGACCTATAATATCAAAAGAGGTTGCGCTGTTCAACTTACTTAAACGTAAATCACACTTACATTTGCACATTGAATACTGTAAACAATACATGGGATACAGGAAAGAAACCTGGGTCTGAGGGTTCAGGTATTCCTCACCATCAAAGTTCCACTCCCAGCTTTTAAAAAATCCTGGGAAAAATTCTCACTCAACGCAGTGTTGAGTTGATAAAATTAAGATACCGTTGATATGACATCACTCGATAGTGAAATTGATCGGTGGAATTTACAATACAAACACCTCTTGGACACCCCAACCTTTTCCATTAAGTGGACGGAATCGAAGGAGCGCTTAGAGTTGTTAAATAGGGACATCATTGCTAAGAAACAGACCAAATTTGTTAAGGATAAACTTGCATTCTCTGAAGGTTAAGCATATAAATGGACAGGAAGAAATTTGGGTAGAAGGGGACCCCCAAGAGAGACCCCTTGCTATGGTTTTATCTTAGATCACACTGAATCTGACTCTCTTTCCTCTTCTCTTTCCCAACAGACGGGTCCACGACTCACTGGCTCACAAGTATCTAACTCTAACGCCAAGTAAGAGGTCACGGTTTTGGTGGTGATATTTCACAGGCGGAATCTTAAAAGGGTAAAAAAGCACCCACTAAAACACACAAATCGACACACACACACACAGGGGGAGCCTCTACCCTTAGGGAACCAGGCTTCAGGTTCCGGTGGTGGTACTTCCTTATCTTCCTTTACACTACACAGTGTAATTCCCAAAGTATTGGGATCTTCCTTACTAGCCTCCAAAACACAACAGGTAGACCTTGCAACCCCAGACCCAAAAAAGCACCAAAGCAACTTAGACACCTTTGTCCTCAAACCATCCCATCAAGGACATCAAGCACCAGCAATGGCAGGACATTCCATCTAATCTTACCACTAACCAAATACAAGCTACAAAAAATGGACGGATATTGTTATGAAACCGTCTGACAAAGGCAGCAATATCGTCCTTATGTCCCATGCCCAATATCAATCAGTGTGTTTTGATGTACTTAACAACCCTATATGGTACAAACCGATTTCCGGGCCGTGACAGAAGACTTTATTATGAGTTTCAAGAACTTTGTACAGGTGTCTTACCACCATATGCCGCCATATTGGATTATACTATAGATTCAACCCCCACGTTAAGTTATTGGTCCTGGATGTAATTCCCCAACACCCTAGGGGGGGTGACTGGGACAGGGCCATTTTGCAGCGTGATACCCTATGGATTGAGAGGCTGAATGCCACCACTCCACCGGGCCTCAATGAAGAAATATCATATAAGTCTTTTCTGCAAATAAATATGATCACACTGTGATTTGACCTATTTGACTAATTGAACGAATGTGGCACCACCTGCCTAATATACATCCATCCTGGGTGAATATAGTATCAGGGTTTGAGTTAATGTCAAGTTATATTGTGTTGTCTATTGATTTAGTTCAATGATTCAGAAATTATCAATTGCTTTGTATCTTGTGTGTGATATGTGTATAATTTTCCCCTCCCTTTCCCTCACCGGATGTGTGATCTTCCTGGAGTGGGAGCAGGGCTCAAGGTCCTCTAGGACCTCCCCCTCACTTACACAAGCTACAGCTTGGGCTATTCGGCCCTTCGGCTGCAATCCCTGCGCGCATGCGCACTGTGGGGGTTCAGGCCCAGGGACATCACACGCAGCCGATGGATGAGTGTTGCCGGGTTGGGGATTATTTAAGCAGGCAACCGCCTGCTGTTCAGTGCAGTAGATGCCAGCTCAGGGGGACACACCCTTAACAGTGGACAGTCAGGTAAGTCTTTGGCCACTTACAGTATCTCACAAAAGTGAGTACACCCCTTACAGTTTTGTAAATATTTTATTCTATCTTTTCATCTGACAACACTGAAGAAATTACACTTTGCTACAATGTAAAGTAGTGAGTGTACAGTTTGTATAACTGTGTAAATTTGCTGTCCCCTCAAAATAGCTCAACACACAACCATTAATATCTAAACTGCTGGCAACAAAAGTGAGTACACCCCTAAGTGAAAATGTCCAAATTGGGCACAAAGTGTCAATATTTTGTGTGGCCACCATTATTTTCCAGCACTGCCTTAACCATCTTGGGCATGGAGTTCACCAGAGCTTCACAGGCTCCCACTGGAGTCCTCTTCCACTCCTCCATGACGACATCACAGAGCTGGTGGATGTTAGAGACCTTGCGCTCTGCCACCTTCCGTTCGAGGAAGCCCCACAGATGCTCAATAGGGTTTAGGTCTGGAGACATGCTTGGCTAGTCCATCACCATTGCCCTCAGCTTCTTTAGCAAGGCAGTGGTTGTCTTGGAGGTGTGTTTGGGGTTGTTATCATGTTGGAATATTGCGGTCCAGTCTCCGAAGGGAGGGGATCATGCTCTGCTTCAGTATGTCACAGTACATGTTAGCATTCATGGTTCCCTAAATGAACTGTAGCTCCCCAGTGCCGGCAGCACTCATGCAACGCCAGACCATGACACTCCCACCAACATACTTGACTGTAGGCAAGACACACTTGTCTTTGTACTCCTCATCTGGTTACCACCACACACACTTGACACCATCTGAGCCAAATAAGTTTATCTTGGTCTCAATCAGACCAAAGGACATGGTTCCAGTAATCCATGTCCTTAGTCTACTTGTCTTCAGCAAACTGTTAGCAGGCTGTCTTGTGCATCATCTTAAGAAGAGGCTTCCTTCTTCGAAGACAGCCATGCAGACCAATTTGATGTAGTGTGTGGCATATGGTCTGAGCACTGATAGGCTGACTCCCCACTCCTTCAACTTCTGCAGCAATGTTGGCAGCACTCATACATCTATTTCCCAAAGACAACCTCTGGATATGACGCTTAGTACGTGCACTCAACTTCTTTGGTTGACCATGGTGAGGCCTGTTCTGAGTGGAACCGGTCTTGTTAAACCGCTGTATGGTCTTGGCCACCGTGCTGCAGCTCAGTTTCAGGGTCTTGGCAATCTTCTTATAGCCTAGGCCATCATTATGACGAGCAACAATTCTTTTTTTAAGATCCTCAGAGAGTTTTTTGCCATGAGGCGCCATGTTGAACTTCCAGTGACCAGTTACAGAGAGTGAGAGCGATAACACCAAATTTATCACACCTGCTTCTCATTCACACCTGAGACCTTGTAACACTAACGAGTCACATGACATCGGGCAGGGAAAATGGCTAATTGGGACCAATTTGGACATTTTCACTTAGGAGTATACTCACTTTTGGCTGTGTATTGAGTTATTTTGAGGGGACAGCAAATTTACACTGTTGTACAAGCTGTACACTCACTACTTTACATTGTCGCAAAGAGTCATTTCTTCAGTGTTGTCACATGAAAAGATAGAATAAAATATTTACAAAAATGTGAGGGGTGTACTCACTTTTGTAAGATACTATATATACTGCTACGATTACCCAGTGTGGTTTTATTGGCCCCTTCTATTGGATGTGGGCCTAGCACACTATATTATATAGAATGTACTCGTTGTGCTTCCTCCCCTTCTGCATTTTACAGACCTTGCGTTTCAGTTTGTGGCTTTAGTTGAAATCCACAGATACCCCGCTTGGCTTTGCTACTTGCAAGGGATTATGTATACCGTCCAAACTCCTGTTTCCTCCCCACCCTGGATGTATGCAAATATATTTGGTAAATTTAGGTTAGTAAACTAGACTGTTTTTATCTTCTCTGTATAAATAAACATTCAACTTTTTATATAACCTCTTTGTGTATACTGTCTAAACTGGTACCATATTTTCTTTCTCATTGGTGACCAGGAGGGGACTGGTCTCCACTCCCAATTTCCTTCAATATCCTTTGGATAATGGTACCTTCAATTTTCCCTATGTAGCTATCTGTATTAGAGGCCAATGAAAGAAAGCTCTGTCTCAAAAAATTATAAAAATGTCATATAGGTACAGTGTTGCATGACCGTGCAATTGTCATTCAAAGTGCGACAGCGCTGAAATTTGGCCTGGGCAGGAAGGGGGTATAAGTGCCTGGTATTGAAGCGGTTAAAAATTAAAACAGAATATGGACAAAGAACTAACACTTTGTTTGAGCTTACCTTAATGCAGAACATCACAAAAATTGGAAACCATTTAGCAGCCAGTGACTGCTGTGTTGTCAGAGCATTGAAATCATGCGCTGGAAGCTTTTTGTTTGCAGCAATAGCTTTACTTTCATGGATTATTGCAGTACATATCGTGGAGACAGGAAGAGAACACAAACAAGTGCGCTAAACATAGATAGATGGTACATCCTGTCATATCATAGAACACATGAACTATAGACATACGCACTGCCGAAATATTTGTTGGTTTTCGTTTTATTCGTTTAATTCGTTTTTTTCGTAAATTCGAAAATTCGGAATTTGGAAATTCGGAAATTCGGATTTTCAAATTTCCCAATTTATGAATTTTTGCATTCTGAATTTCCGAACTTTCGAATTTCCAAATTTTTGGAAATTCAAAAATTCGGAAATTTGGAAATCTGAAAATTCGGAAATTTGGAAATTTCAAAATTCGAAAATCCAAAATTTAGAAAGAGAATCTGATAATTCAAAAGAACGACAATCCAAAAATTTGAAATAATAACTAACTATTAAATTATAGGTATTGGAATTTCCTTTCAAATTTGGCTGTTAGTGAACGTAACGAATATAAATTTATCTGAAATTACGAATTATCCAAAATAACAAATGGTGCATGTAAACAAATGTAACGTAACCAATTAATAATAAATAATAATAATGAAAAAAAGGAAATTACAATACCTATAATTTAATAGTTAGTAATAGTTAAGGTATTATTAGTTAGTTATTTTTTCAAATTTATAAGACAATATATAAAGAATGCGATAAGCAAATTCTGAGTAAGAGTTCCCCTTAATGCACACAGATGTGATGAACTGAGTCCTCTATTTGGGGGAAGAAGAGAAGTCCTTGTAGCGTAGGTGTTGGGAATCTTCAGCTAGCTCAACAAGGGCCCAGAGAGATTGCTGTGCAATGGGACCAGCAACCAAAAATGGCAAGTGCAAAGGGTTTTCTGCTAGAAGCTTTTGTGTAAAGAGATTGGATAAAGGTGTCTACATGCAGTGTCTCTGTAGGGTGTGCACAGGGTGGGCTTCTGCCCGCTCACCAATCCTGATGATACCAAGGCTCAAGGGAATAGGATGTCCCGGAACAGTCTCTTTAAGGATCTACAACCAGTAAACCTGGTGGCACAGGGATTTAGCTGGCTCTGTATCAATGACGATGAGAGCGACCCCAGATAGGCATGCAGCTGACAAGGAGCTGGCGATTGTGGATTTGACTACAGTTGTATGGCTTACTCGCTAAAAACTCTCCTCGCCGTCCAGGCCGGGTCCCTGCTCTCAGCTGAAGGCTGTGGTGCCAAAAGAAACAGTTACTCCCCGGACCAGGCTGTTTATGTTCTCACCCAGCATTCTCTCCAGCCAGCCGGAACGTGTAGTCTGCAGCAGCACTGGCTCCATGTAAATCCAGGCTCTCCAGACCACCTGTCCCACTATCCCCTGCTTTCTCTAGTGGTCTCTCTCTCTCTCTGCCTCCAGGAAATGATGTCACAATGCCCAGGCTAAACCCTAGATGGAAACAAACTCGAGGCAGCCCTGGCTACACAGGATTTATATAGCCACAACAGTTTTTGCAGTGCTTTACAACATAAGGGCAGACAGTACAATTACAATACAATTTAAAACAGGAGGAATCAGAGGGCCCTGCTCGTTAGAGCTTACAATCTAAGAGGAAGGGTCAAGAGATAAAAAAGGTAATAACTGTGGGGGATGAGCTGATGGAGAAAATAACATTACAGTTGTTCGGTGGAGGTGGAATAGGCTTCTCTGAAGAGAAGGGTTTGCAGGGATTTTCTAAAAGCGGAATGTGTAGGAGTTAGACAGATTGAGGTAGGGAGTTCCAGAGGATGGGAGAGGCTCTGGATAAGTCCTGGAGACGAGCATGGGAGGAGGCAACAAGGGAACTGGAGGTCTTGGGAGGAATGAAGAGAAAGATTTGGTTGGTATTTTGAGACTAGCTTAGTGATGTAGTTGGGGGTAGAGCTGTGGATGGCTTTGTAAGGTGTTGTTAGTATTTTGAATTTAATTTGTTGGGTGAGGGGAAGCCAATGGAGGGATTGGCAGAGAGGGGTAGTAAACACTGAGCGGTTGGTAAGGTGGATTAGTCTGACAGCAGCATTCGTGATAGACTGAAGCGGGGATAGCCTATGTAAAAGTAAGCCAATGAAAAGGGAGTTGCGGTAGTCAAAGCAAGAGATGACCAAGGAGTGGACTAGGAGCTTTGTAGTGTAATTGGTTAGGAAAGGGCGTATTTATGCATTGACATGCCTGCTTAGGTCCACTCTGTGTGAACAGTATGGTCATCTGCTGACTTGCCATTATCCACTGGCAGCTTAACTCTTCAATAAAACACAGAAGTTGCATCAAATGCAATTTTACATCAGATAATTGCAGTACAGATTATATTTTTCCAGACTTTTGGAGTGTAAGACAATGACTTTCGTAAGCCCTATCTCCACAAAGAACTAACAGAGAGAGAACTAGGGTATTTTACTATGTGATTTTTTTCCCCATGAATTAGTCTTCACCTTCAGGGGAATGTTGCTTGCCTCTTTCCTTACGGGTCCCTCCAGGAAAGATTAAGAACTCTACTGAGAGAGTACCCTGTTAGTGGACAAAAGTAGTGAACTTGACCACACATGGAAAAAACCAAACCAAAAATAGATTGTTGGTTACAAACCTACTTTCAGTAAAGAGGAGTTTTAGAAGGATGCAGACTGAGTCTTTTAATACCAGTGTATGGTGGGGTGATCTATATCTGGGGAGGAATAGATGGGTAAGAACAGAGTCTGGCTCAGGTAGGAAACTGATGGCCAAGGGATGGAGGGTCAGCCAGCCTGGCAGTGGTAAGCAGTCCCCCATCTGGACAACCCACCTTGTAGCCCGTGACCCTCTATGTTATTTTTGGCCAGATGTTTTCCATGACCCCTGATGGACCTGGCCTACAACAATAGACTTTGAAGTCCAGTGCAACTATGCTGTGACATGTAAATGTCAGTTTATTGACAGGCCCGCGGACCGAAAAGAGTGTGCCAGAGAAACGGAAGAGGTTTCTAACACAAGTTAAAGCTCAACTTTCCCCTCACACATGCACCTCCATGTTCTCCCCCTCTCTCTGAAGGCCCCTCCTTCATGTATATATATTTTTTGAATTATTATATATGTAGCGCCTCCATAGTGATAGGTGCATTTTTGTAGTGAGTTTTTGTTAGAGGAGGTAAAATCTAGTCAGGCATTGCAATGACACATATAAGTATAATATGTGATGCATATACAGTAAATACATAAAAAACACATGAATATAAAAAATATTTAAAAAATATGAAAAAAACACATCAAATGCATAAATAAAAGTCTTTCAGAGAGGTGCACTTTGTGATCAGCAGAAAAGTGCTAAGTGCTGAAAGTGCATAAAGAACTTGGCATGTGTATACAGTCCACTTTCAGGGGCAAAAAAAACTCCAATCTCTTAAATATGGAAAATCCAATAGATGAGTGAAATGACAGTCCACTGAAAATCGTGCAAAACTATTAATTAACTAACATTATTAGGTTAATTCCTCCAGATGAAGCCACATCGGTAGGTGGCGTAACATGTAGAGGCGTAGCCTAGCGGTGGTATGCTGTATTCATATGTGAGAAGCTGTTTTTATCCATGTCATTTATGCTGTTACTTTTACAATAAAATGTGAGTAATATTTTAAGGGGTAGCATGGTTTATCTACATATTGCTGAACAGACTGCACTATGAAAGCCCTTTTTCTTACAGGAGGAATTAATATTTAAAACGCGATTAACCACTTCAGCCCCGGAAGGATTTCGCACTTTAGGACCAGAGCACTTTTTGCGATTCGGCACTGTCGCTTTAAATGACAATTGCGCAGTCGTGCGACATTGTACCCAAACAAAATTTGCGTCCTTGTTTTCCCCGCAAATAGAGCTTTCTTTTGGTGCTATTTGAACCCCTTTGCGTCATTTATGATTAGCACTATAAATAATAAAAATGCGACAAAAAAAAAAAAAACAGTTTTTCTTACTTTTTGCTAAAATACAAATCCCCAAAAATATATAAAAAAAAAACATTTTTTTTCATCGGTTTCGGCCGATTTATATTCTTCCTCATATTTTTGGTTAAGAAAAATAGCAATCAGCGTTTATTAATTGGTTTGCGCAAAAGTTGCCGTGTTTACAGATGATGAGAGCGGTACTGCCATATTGCTGCGGACATTTCGGACCATTTTGACACTTTTTTGGGACCATTGGCATTTATACAGTGATCAGTGCTATAAAAATGCACAGATTACTGTGTAAATGCCATTGGCAGTGCCTGGGGGGGGGGGGGGGCTCTAAGGGTTAAATGTGTTCCCTAGGCGTGTTCTAACTCTATGGGGGCTGGGCTGGCAGGGGGATGGGGAGTGATCATGGCTTCCATATACAGGAAGCCTGTGATCACAGCCCTTCCCCCTCTATGAGAACAGAGATACGTGTTTACAAACACGGACCTCTGTTCTATCACTGCGGGGGGAGCCATCGCGGGTAGCCGGTGGAGATCGAGTCTGCCCTACCCGCTCCCTGGCTCCCCCGGAACACAGTGTGCGCGCTCACAGTGCACGATCTTGCAGCTGCCGTCATATGACTGCGGTTTGCGGTAAGGAGCCATCTTGCTGCCGTCAAACTGCGGTTGGCGGTCGGCAAGTGGTTAAACCCAGGGGGGTCGCTTATTGAGGTGAGCCTCCAATCCACCTGGTGGAGGGAGCACGTTGCGCTTTATTTTACCATATTGCACAGTCTAGGAAGGAAGGACTCCTTTGGTCCTAAAAAGAAGAATCACATTGCTTTAAAGTAGTTTTGCACTATTTTCAGTGGACTGTCATTTGACTCATCTATTGGATTTTCCACATTTAAGAGATTGGAGTTTTTTTGCCCCTGAAAGTGGACTGTATACACATGCCAAGTTCTTTATGCACTTTCAGCACTTAGCACTTTTCTGTTGATCACAAGGTGCACCTCTCTGAAAGATTTTTATTTATTCGTTTGATGTAGTTTTTTCATATTTTTTAGATTCATGTGTTTTTATGTATTTATATGCATCACAGATTCTACTTATATGTGTCATTGCAATAATTAGCACTACAGTCACTTTCACATATATTTGGATGTATATTTACGTTTAGTACATCTCAGAAGTATTTAGTTACATACTGGTAGCCCATCCACACCTTATTACTACTTATTACTCATCTTGTGTGATACACAATTAGTGGAAGCAGCAGCCAGATTATTTGGTTTTAGGTAGCCTTCACCCAGTGGGAGGAGAGCAGCGCATAGCCACCCCTTCACATTTTGAAAATCTAGTCAGGTCTGACAGTGAGTGCAGGCCTGATTGTTTTGATCTGGGCTGAGGATAGGATTGCCACATCATCCCTTTAATCCAGGACACATATGAATTACTCTTTGGCTGTGGCTGATTTAATGCAGATGAGGCACCAAGTGAGTTTAATTACCACCTTAATCAGCCACAGAACCTGTGTAATTAATATGTGTCCTGGATTAAAGGGATGATGTGGCAACCCTAGCTGAGGAGTGGCTCAGGGAGGGCTGGAGATTGCAGGAAGGAAAACCCCTTGGATACTCCTCCCTTTTGGTGCTGGAAGGCTCTAGAAAAGGCGATGGATGAGGAGGTGTCACTTTCTGTTAAGGAGCCCTGACCAATCCCCAATCTGGATTGGCAGGGGGCAGGCCTCCTTAAATCCAGTGATCTGCCCAGCTGGGGGGAGGAGAGTTCGAGTGGAGAATGTAGCAGAGGTGCTGGGGAAGCCTCACCCGGGTGGGAGCCCCCAGTCTGGAGGGCTGACCTTGAGGCCTGGAGGCTTGGGTGCAGCCAGGAGAGGAGTCATCATCCTGGACTAGCACAAGGGAGCAGGAGAGCAGCATAGAGGCTACATTAAAGGCTCTTTAAAGGATTCACTGGTGTCAGTGAGTGGCGGCCCCTGGAAGCAGGATGAGAAGGCTGAGGCAGGCTGGGAGAAGATAGTGGACAGTCAAGTCGGAGAAGCCAAGCAGGGAAAGGAGTGTCACTGGACAGTGAGGCCGGCCAGAGGGGCCTGGAAGATGGATGGGCTGGGAGTTGTAGTTCATCCAGTGCCCAGCTAGCACCAACATATTTAGTTACACAAATAAGGGTCCATGGCTTCACAACTGGGAGCCTGTGACCCTAGGCCACAACGGGTGGTCCGGAAGCCCTGCTAACAGTAAGAGCATGCTTCATCATGTGCTAGCTGTGGTGGAAGAGGAAGTGTCATGGAGGTCTGATAAATTGCCTTTCAAGCCGGTAACAGCAAGTAGTGTGGAGGAGAGAGGAAGGAGAAGTGTAATGGTCAGCAAGTTTATGTGCTGGAAGAAGAAGGAGTGTATATACAGCAGTGTATATAGCAGGTCCCGTGATTGATCTTTGGGCATCCCACAGTCATCCCTATCCCCATCCAAGTTTAACCCTTAAATAAAACAACAAAAACAAAGTACCGGCCTGTTCAGTGACTCTGGGTGTGTGGCAATTGTGTGATTGAGAGCAGCGGGCAGGTGGACCACAACTACCAGCCACCCCAATGGGGTCACATGGCTACATATATATCATTATTTATTTTTATTCTAAAACACCTACTTTTTTTTAGACATCTTCTGACCAGTTATATGGGTCTTCTTTACCTTTTGCCTCTTATCCTGTGTTGGATGGACCTTAATGGCAGAACCTGTGAGTGCAGGACACTCACGGCTCCCTGAGCAGAGAGTTTGTGACTGTCAATGGGGCTATGTAGTCACAGACCGGTCAGGGTGCACATGTTGATCCATGTCCACAACCAAAGCATCAGATCTGGACCATGGAGCAACGGAAGAAGGTGTCTTTGAAGTGTTGACTTGGCCTCTTCTCCACATCTCAATCAAATTGGGCATCTGTGGGATGTGCTGGAAAAACAAATCCGATCCATTGAGGCCTCACCTCTCAACTCGCAGGACTTTAAAGATCTGCTACTAACGGCTTGGTGCCAGATACCACAGCATACTTTCAGAGGTCTTGTAGAGTCCACGGCTTGATGGGTTAGGGCTGTTTTGACAGTAAAAGGGGTACCTACTCAACCTTAGGTGGGTGGTTATGTTATGATGGGTGGTCATAATGTTATGTCTGGTTGGTGTACATGAAAGGCAGAGGTCCTGTCACACATCAGAGGTCCTTCCATCACATCAGAGGTCCTCCCATCACATCAGAGCTCCTCCCTTCACATCAGAAGTCCCTCCATCACATCAGAGGGCCTCTCTTTCACTGAGTATTTTAATCACACCAGAATATCCCCATCACAGAGCCCCCAATCACACAGTCCTGTCTTCACAACAGAGCCCCACTTTTTGGCTCCAGCAGCTCATCAGAGGGCAGGAATTGGAGAAGGTCTGGAAGAGGTGGACTTTTATCCTCTCCTGAATGCGGAGAGTGGCTCTGCTTGCTGCCTGCCCTGGATCAGAGTGATAAGTAGCCATGGTGCGGACTGGGTGGCTGTCAACAGCAAAACAACGAATGAAGATGTGTGTATTGCCCTAGAGTGTCATTAGTAGTAATGGTGTTGGTGGCCATCCCACAAGCACCATGGCAACTCATAACTCTAATCCAGGGCAAACTGGGTAGCATGCTCATGGCACCCGAGGTTGACCAAACAGTACCCCAGCACTAATCTATAGCCGTTAGTTCTTTTATTAACAGCTTGCTGTAGTTTACATACAGTTTTTAAAACAAATAATGCCGTTTTTTAATAGGCATATCGTACACAATAAAGGAATGGTGCAGCAAGTAAAAAATTCTACACTTGCACATTATTTGTTTTATAAGCTGTTTATAATGTATGGGACTGAGCTTACAAATTCAGGATGTAACACCCCCTCCCCCAGCAATGCATTCACAAACCACATGTTAAAACACATGAAAAACAGATAAAAATACACCACAGTCATTAAAACATTCATTTTAACCACTTCCTTACCGGCGTATTGTAAAAATACGCCGGCAAGGTGGACTCCCCATCCTAAGTGGACGTAATATTACGTCCTCTTGTTTTCGCCGCTTTGCGGGCCCTCAGGGGCCCGCATCGCGGCGATCGGGGACCGGCCGTGTCCCTCGGGACCCCGGCCTTCCGTGATCGGGGTAAAGAGCCAATAAAATTGGCTCTTTACCGCGTGACCGGCTGTGTCCTATCACAGCCGGTCACTGACATCAAAGGCGACTGAGCGGCGTGCACGCCGCTCGCGCGCGCCCCAGGGGGCGCGCAGCGCGGCGATCGGGGGGCGGGCTTGTCCCTCGGACAATGCCCGACCCCGATCACGGTAAAGAGCCAATAGTATTG